>JAUTXW010003631.1:0-60418 GCA_030620095.1 Kuschelorhynchus macadamiae
ACCTGGTCTGTCTAAATACAATATTTTTTTTAGTAATTTCTTGTCATACTTCTTTTACCGAAATCTGAATCTTATTAACAATCTTTCAGGGAGTCAAGCTTGTTTATGACGTTCTCCAGTTTGAGCCACAAGATATTGCAAATGCTGTTATGTTTGCTACTAATAATGCTCTGGTATGTGAAACACCCGAGGATGCCAATAAAGTTGCTTATGAACTTGGAGGAAGATATGATGTGAGTACACATATAATTATCTAATACTCTTTTCTCATGATATTTTATAAAAAGAGGCAAGTCTCTAAGTTGAATCTAAAACTAAATAACAATTCCATTCAGAGAGTGCAAATTTCTTGGCCTCTTCTTAGATTCTCAACTAAGATGGTCCGTACATGTGGATCATGTCACTCAAAAACTTAAAGAATATTATGGATAGTAAACAATTATTGAATATCTATTATGCTTTGGCTTTCAGCCATTTAAGTTATCTTATTCTTTTTTGGGATCAGACAAAAGACCTACAAAAGTTATTTATTCTACAAAAGAGAAGTATTCGTAAGATTTACTCTTTAAATCCACTTAAATCATGTAGATGGTCTTTTCAAGAAAATAAAACACTTATGCTTCCTAGCATCTTAATAATGAATGCCCTAGTGCTTGTAAAAAAGCACATAAATAGGTTTCCTATTGCTGCAACAATCCATATAGGAACACTAGGCATACCAATAAAACTTATATTCTGATATATAAAACATCAACTCATCATCAAAGAAAAAGTCCTATCTGTTTCTATACAATGCACTAATCTATACAATGCACTTCCAAAAACATTAACACCATATTCACTAAAAAGGTTTAAGAGTTACACAGGTTTAGTTGCCATGCTACTTAAAACTCTTAGTTCGCCAGTTATGTTTAGCTTATGTTGCTGTCATTTTGTAATTGTGACATTTAGAAAAATTATTTGTTCATTTAAAAATCTACAACTGTCAAGTTGGATATGGTCTAAATTTAAACCTCTTTAGTAAATACGGGTGTAAAAGCTTTTCAAGTGTCAGAACGTTTAAAAATAAGGTTAGGTGCTACCTCCTCAAAAAATATGTCTATGATGTTCGTGAATGTTACAACATAATTACTTAAAACATCCTTTTTTTTTATATAATATATACTTTGTATAACTGACATTGTCAATTTACTTTGTAAATTTATATGGCAACAATAAATAAATACATAAAATAAATAATTATTAATATGTAATTGATACATTATGTGATATATTTAAAAATAGTGTATTATGCAATTATATAAATCATTAGTAAAATTAGGATGGATAATGCACGTGGAGAAGTTTAAAGCGTACCTGTTTTACTAGTCATAAGTATGTGCTTTAAAATAGAGTTAATTAAGAGGATATCCAGTGGCATAGTCAATTTTTTTTTTCTAAATATCGATTTTGAAATTAAATTATATATAAGTAAATGGGACGTCCTGTTTATTTGTCAAGAAATTAATTTGTTTTTTACAAGCTTTTCAAAAGTATATAACAGTATGTGTCTATTTTAATAAACAACAACAAAAGTCTGCAAACCATGCTGCAAAATATACTTCTAGACAATAATTAAATACAAAAAACTAGCAATATTCAAAAATAAATCACAAAATTTATATAAATAAGACAAGTAATAACACAGCATAGAACAAAATTTGGGAACTGTCATTTACTTGCTATTAAACAATAAAAAGCAGCATTGTTTTGCGTGGCCTTCTACTAAGAAAATTAGAATTTTAATTGTTGTTTATTAAGTTTATTAATCTTGTAAAAGGACAAATTAATTTCTTGACAAATATACAGGGTGTCATTTAAAAAAAAAAACAAGCATTAGTCTAATAGCTATCTTGAATTTTGAAAAAATTGTTTAAGCTAAAAAGGGGATGTTTACTTTATGCTGGATGGGCCTTGACATAAAATTTAATAATTTAAAAATTGGTTATAAAAGTTTCTCATGATGAAGACTTTTGGCTGATATTGTAAACACGAAAAAAAAAATCAATAAATCTAACTAGGCAGAATAGAATGTAATGTGAACATATATTACGGGGACCTATTTTTGACAGCCTTATGATAAAAGCACAATAAACTTTCCAGTGTAGAAATGTTAATTTTATTTGCTAAAACGTTCTACAAGAAATAACTATTTAATTCTTCTTGTGATACTAAAGTTGCCTTTTGTAAGTATCCTAGCTGAATAATCTTATTATTTCATCTTAATCATATAAGTAATATGAATATTTTAGGCTGTAGCTCTTGATGGTACCTACTATCAAAAGTCAGGAATCATATCTGGGGGCAGTGTGGATTTGGCTCGTAAAGCCAAGAGATGGGATGAAAAGCATGTTTCTCAACTAAAGGCCCAAAAGGTAATATTCTGTGGAAGTATATGTTTGTGGTCAAGGATTTAATTTATTTTAACGAAAACATTGGTCTTCTAGGAAAAATTAACTGATGAGTTGAGGGAGGCTATGAAAAAATCGAGAAAGGAATCTGAGATGAACACAGTGGATTCCCAGATTCGTGGCTTGGAAACAAGATTGCGATATTCTAAAGGGGATATGGAAACTACTGTAAGTACCCATATTGGAATATACTATGATGTATAGAAAGATCTCGAAATTGGAAATATTTAAAACGCCATATTACTTAATTTATTTTATTTCTAGTTTCTTGTATTTTTACATGAAATTAACAATATTTAAATATGTGCAATATTCTATTTAGTTTATTTTTGATATCTCAATTATTCAAATTGTAATTATAGAAAAAACAAATCAAGACTCTTGAAAGAGAGATTGCCAACCTAGTAGAAGAGATGAAGAGATACGGACCCGAAATCGAGGCCATTGAAAGAAGCATGCAGAAGCGTGAGCAACAGATTGAAGAAATTAAATTAAGAATGAATACTGTAGAAGATGACGTTTTCTCAAATTTTTGTAGCGAGATTGGTAAGCACTATTACTATTAACTATTAACTAAAAAATAACCATAAAATTAACACTAAGGTTACTGATAAAATATAGAATTTTTACGACACTTCCACTATATTTGTTTACAATACGTAACATGTTTCGCTACACAGTAGCTTCTTCAGACGTTACATCTCGAATGAATAAAATGAAAGAATAAAGAAATATTTATATAACTAGGTGTAATACGATTTGAAACTTTTTATTTTTTTAAATTTTTTTTAGTTAAACTTACATTTTATTTGTAGTTTTAATATCTGACTGAGTTTTATTATTTGTTTGTATTGAATGTTGGAGTTTTGTTGACTGTTTTATGTGACTTCTTTGTGTTAGATCTATTTGTACATATGAAGTGTGTTTTTCTTTTGCCCAACGTTGATTCGTTTTTCATGTATTTTTATATGGCAGGTCAACATTTTTTTTGTAGTTCTTTTTTGCTCCCCTTGTAAAAGAGAATCATAGTTCTACCACTACCAAAATTAAAAAATACCATTAAAGTTTTATTAAAATAATGTTTTTAGTGTCCCTAGATGCCAAAAAGTATGTTTTATCAGTCTGTCTGTCAATTCGCCGCATAGCTTAAAAAATTCATATCAGATTGACTTCAAATTTTAAGTAAAATTAAGGGTCATATGGGGATGCACCCGGTACTATTTTGGTAAAAATCGAGTTTGCCGAAAAATCAAGTGTTACATAGGAATGAATACAATTTCAATCAGCCTGAAAAAACTACTTATTAAATTATTCAAATTCAAATCGTGCTTTATTGTCGAAAGAAATTGTCTTATTGACAAGGCTGAAAATTAAATCGTAATAAGCCTAAAATGAATGTTTACAATACAATTTACAATAAATAGGTAAATCTTAAATTAAAAGTTCATGTTAGTGTCAAAAATTATAAAACAATATATACAAAAATAAATTAAATAAATACACATGGATTCAAACAAATACAAGGCAAAATTTATTAACTTTTTTTTTTTATTTTAACTATACAACATTTGATTCAAAAAACTCCTCCACTGTATAGAATGCGTGGTTTAAGAGAAGTGATTTTAGGGTTGTTCTAAAGTGACGTTCTTGTCGAATGCCTCTCAATCTTAATGGCAGATTATTAAAAATGTTTTTACTGGTATATATTAGAGACTTTTTTATTTGGGTAGAGGATGGGATAGGTAAAGCAATTGTATTAGAAGACCGGGTAGTCCTGACAGATGCAGAGTGGATTTCATTCTGAAGTTTTCTGTGAATCAGACATGCCGATTCCAGGATATAAATACAGGTCAATGTCAGCAGTTTATTCTCAATAAATAGCGGCCTACAAAAGTCGCGAGCACTGGCTTTGCACATATACTTGACCGCACGTTTTTGAAGGGTGAATATAGCATTAAAAAGTTGTCTTATACAATTTCCCCAGAAGCAAATGCCTTATCGTAGATGCGCTTCTATTAGTCCAAAATAGGAATTCTGAACAATTGACTTATCAAGTTGCAGGCTCAAAACTCGAAGAGCATAGCAGCCAGAAGCAAGTTTATTTCTTAAATTTAATATATGACCCTCAAACTTTAACTTATCATCATCAAACAGTCCTAAGAATTTATTTTCATTTAGACATTTCATAATTATGTTATCTAAACGTATATTAAGTGTGCATTTAAAATTCATAATACTAGTTTTGTTCATATTTAAAGTTAGTTCATTTGCAACACACCATTTCTTAATTTTGTTGAGATCCCTATTAACTGATTAATTTAGAGTCAGGGGGTTTTTGTCATGCCATAAGACTGTTGCATCATCAGCAAAAAGAGTGAACTTGTTCTTGATATCTAGATAACTCAGGTCGTTAATATATAGTAAAAATAGTATAAACCCCAAGACTGAACCCTGAGGAACCCCATGTAGTATGTCTTGAATTGCTGAATGGCAGCCATCCAAAGACATTCTTTGAACCCTTCCCGAGAGATAAGACTTAAACCATTCTAGAGCCACACCTCTAATCCCATAAGTTTCCAGTTTCTGAAACAAAATTTAATGATTTACACAGTCGAACGCTTTAGTCAAGTCGCAAAACATTGCAGCAGCCAAGTCTCTCTGATTCAGATTCAAGTATAGCGATTCCAGGAATGAGAAAATTGCATCGTCTGTGTTCTTGTTTAAGTGAAAACCAAACTGAGCGTCACTCAGAATATTATGCTGATCTAGAAAGGCAACTAAACGCTTCTTCACTATTCCACTCCTAAGCAATGGAATTACAATTGCCAACTTCAAACATTTACGAAAATCGCCAGATGCAAAATATAGATTTATAATCTCACTAAAAACACTCAAAACATTATGAGGAAGTCTAGGAAACACTTTTATAGCCATGTCATCCCACCCCGCAGAATCCTTATTTCTCATACCACAAATAATCTGTCCAAGTTCAATTGCGTCAGTAGGAAAAAGAAAAAATGAATCCATCACATTAATATGTTGTAAATAGTGTCTGTAGTCACCCCTCTGTACAAAATCAGAGCAATAAAAGTCATTCAGCTCTCTTTTAAAAAAAATGGCGCCGGGTGAAGTCGTGTTGACGGACGCGGAGTCTAGAAAGTGCAAATACTGCAAAAGTAACGTGGAAAAAATAGGTGTAAGGTGTGTAAAGTGTAAAATATCTCTTCACCAATCCTGTGCACTTCGCATCACAGGCCTAAAAGTATTCAGTGGCAGCAAAGGTATTATTCAATGTCCGGCATGCAGCGATGATGTAAACAAAGAGGCAGGTATTGACGCAAAATATAAACGACTTGCAACAGAAAAATCGAAACATAGAAGAAATTCTACAAAATATTTTTCAAAAAATGGAATGTATGGAAAAAAACATCGTTGAAAAAATTATCAAACAAACAACTCATTTCAAAACAGCGTTGCCAGCTACATCAAAAACAGAAGTTGTGGCAGTGTCTACATCACCGCCGTATAGCCGAGAAAAAGCCGACCGGTCAAGACTGGTTAAGTTGACTCCAAATGCGTTAGGAGCATCTCCGGGAGCGAACTGTTCTGCTCCTCGAAACGAAATGAACAAGATAAACAAGCCAGCTGATAATGGTAGTTCAAATACCCCAAATAACGACATCACTCCGACACATGCGCATATTGATGAAAATGAGATGTCAATATTGCCAGCTGTCGCGCGTCAAAAACAACAAGCCGATAAAAACAGTTTTCCTGAGAAAAACGACGATAAAATCGAACATGATGACAGGAATAAATGGAATTTGGTACAGAGAAGAAACAGAGATAAATATCCTAAACAAGCCCGGCCGGCTCCTTTAAGAAGTGAGAATCTCAATTTTAAAATAAATACGGCAAAGAAAAGCTCCTATGTGTTTCTGACTTTTGATCCAGAACAGCTTCAATGTAGAGTGTAGAGTTTTTGCTATGAAAACAAGGAAAGATAAGTTTAAAAGCTTCTTCAAGTTGGAAATTCCTTCCGATTCCAAACAAGCTGTTATGTCGCCAAATATGTGGGAAAAGGGGATCATTGTGAACCATTTTCTCCACATCAGACGCCGCCCTCTATTGAGGGAAAATCCAATGGAGCACACAAAAGCTTGAGGCTATTACACCAAAATGTTTGTTCCCTGAGAAACAAGTTGGAGGAACTAGAGGTTTTCTTGAAATAATGCCAGAATGATTATGACATTTTGTGTTTTTCTGAACATTTTATGTCACCTCAAGAGATTGAATGTTTACAAATTGAGGGTTACAAAATAGTGTCATACTATGCCAGGCAGGAACATATTATATATACATATTCGTGGAGGAGTTGTGATATTGGTGAGAAATCACTATGATTGTCTTCTCAGAACGGATCTAAATGCTATATCTGTGGAAATGTGTTGTGAAATGGCAGCTATAGAATTGAGCATTGTGAATGTTTTAGTTATTGTAGTGTACCGTCCACCTGGTGGCAAGTTTGATGTATTTTTAGAAAAAATTAATGTTGTTTGTGAAATTTTAACTAAGTCTTTCAAGTATGTGATAATTACTGGAGATTTTAACATTAACGATGGTAGGAAATGTGATTTTGTCGATCTTTTTAATTCTTATGGTTTCTCCGAGCAGATTTTCTGTAATACAAGGAGGCAGGCCTGTCTAGATAATATAATTGTGAACTTTCAGTCAATATTGGCATTTGATTCAAAAGTCTCACAAACTGTGGTGTCCGACCATTTAGCGGTTGAGATAAATATTAAAAATATTGTTATACAAAAGAGTAATGTTCATCAATCTATAGAGTATCACCAACCTATAACCGCTGTGGGCACAAATGATCTTTTCAATATATTGACCAGTGTAGACTGGAATTTTATGAAATCGGAAAGGGGTGCTGCTGAAAAATGTGAAATGTTCATACAAATTCTCTGTGATAATTTTAGTGTATGTTTTCCTGTAAAAAAACTAGTTATTAGGAGGGACAGAAGGGTAAGATGGTACAGTCCAGAGTTAGGTGAAATGAGAGAGCGTCTTGCTTTATTGAATGATCTCTATAACACTTATAATATACCACAATTTGCAGATTTAAGAAACCAGTATTGATCATTGTACAAAAATGCAATAAATAATGCAAAAAAGCGGGCTGCATGGCAGGTTACAAAAGATTGTCTGGGGATTTCAGAATATTCAAAACCAAATGACATTGATGTAAATACTTTTAATTTATTTTTTTCAAACATTGCAGAAGCTGTGCTTCAGAATTTGCCTCAAACAGGTACAGATTATCAAAGGTATCTTTTATCTTTCAACTTAAATCTCCCTGCTGGTGGCTTCTCCTTCAGAGAAGTTACATTAAATAATGTTCGAGATGCTATAAACCTATTAAAACCTAAAACTAGCAGAGACATCTATGGTTTTAATACCATTCTGTTAAAGAAATTAAAGGATACTTTGATTGTACCACTTACATATTTAATAAATTCTTGTATTTGTGGGGGTGTCTATCCGAATGTATTAAGAATTTTAATTATTAATTAAAAAATTAATTAAAATTAAGAAAGTTATTCCAGTGTTTAAAAAGGGTGATCACAGAGATGTGAATAACTATAGGCCTATTAGTCTGATCCCCTTGATATCTAAAGTCTTTGAGTATTTGTTAAAAGTTCAAATACATAACTATTTTGAAGTTAAAGACTTGTTTGTAAAGAGTCAGTTTGGGTTCATGAGGTCCAAGTCAACAACGGCTGCTATTTTATCCTTGATGGAATACATAGTGGGGGGCTTTGAGGCGGGTCAATATATTGGAGCAGTTCTGTGTGATCTCTCCAAAGCCTTCGACTATGTGTGTCACAAGGTTCTTCTTGATAAACTGAGACATTACGGATTTTGTGAGCTTAGTGTTGATTTGATGAAGGGGTATCTGACAGGTGGGTCTCAGCAGACTTTGTCTGGAGGAAGATTGTCCGATTCATTGAAGTTGAAACACGGAGTTCCGCAGGGATCCATTCTTGGTTCCCTGTTTTTTTTAATATATGTCAATGATATACAAACATCAACTGATAATAAATTAGTGATCTTTGCCGATGATACTACGGCGGTAGCAGGGAGTGAAAGCCTGGAACTTCTTTTAATGCAAATGCAGCAGTCAGTAGAGAATTTAGAGGATTGGTTTAATGCCAGTAAGCTTTCCCTAAATATGTCAAAGACAGAACAAATAATATTCACTCTTCGGGAGATACATCGAGAGGTTGTCAAGGATAGGTCCATAAATGATTCTGTGAAGCTTCTTGGTGTATACCTCGATAGTACTTTTGTCTTTGAGGTACATACTGAACAACTGGCAAAAAAATATCTAGAGCAATTTTCCTATTAAAAAACCTAGAAAAGACTGTTGAGAAGAAGATTTTAATTATGGCTTATCATGCATTGCTCCAGTCGCACTGCAACTATGCTTTTCTTGCTTGGGGTCATAGTGCATAGGCTCAGAGGATTTTTGGACTCCAGAGAAGAGCGGTTCAAGTCATTCAGGGCTTGGGTTTCAGGGCGGATGTGAGAGAAACTTTTAAACAGTTGGGCATACTGTTGACATGTTAGATTAGAATCAGTGAAATGTAATTTTTTCTTTTGTCGAAATTCGTTTACTATTTTCCAAGATCTTTTTGTTTGACCTTAAAATTCGTTCCCTAAAGTAACTTTGCTTAGCAAAATTTATTGTTTTTGGATAAATGGATCTATATTTAAGAAAAATAACACAAAAGTATGAGTTGGTTATAAAATATTTTCTAAGCCAGTGAAGACATCTCATATTTCTGGCAGATACCCTGAGTCCCTTCGTTATCCATTGGTTTTTGTTCTTAACCCTAACGTGAACTATGGGAAATGACTTATTAAATATTAAGGAGAGTTTTCTATAGAAAGCTTGCGATGGATTACTTGATTCCAAAATACTCTGCCAGCCGAACTCATTACAATATTTTGCAAAGTTAGCATAATTCTTTCTTGTATACAATCGCCCCTTCTTTAATTGTCTCTTGGACTTAGCTCACTTCGTCTTAAATCTACAATAAATTGTCTCGTGATCTGAAATACCTGCGGAAATTACTTTACATATGAATTATTGTTCATCAAAGTTTGAACACATGTAGTCTAATAAGAAAGAAAGAAAGAAAGAAAACATACAAATACAAAGAGAGAAAAAAAAATACATCTGAGAAATACGTCATTAAAATTGGTAGTCTGTTTTATAAAATTGTCAAGCTATGGTATCAACAAATATATAAACAAAGACATACATAAAAAAAGAAAACAGACAATATTTAGCTTAAACAAATTATTAAACATTAAAACACTTAATGAATATGAATATGCAGTTGCTACAATGAGATCAAGTCTACAATATAGTAACAACTCAACACACTAATTTCCAAAGTTCAAGAACTCTGGGATAGAATAAGGTTCTACCAAACACAGATGCTCTTTTAAGTTATAGAGAAATTTTCTTTTATCATCAACGATAGATTTAATGTTGCTTGGTAGACTATTAAATAGTTTAATACTACTATACAATGTACCCTTTTCATACAAAGTTGTTCGATGTTTAGGGTAGTTATAATTTAGAGATCTAGTGCTGTAGCTGTGGTTCTTAACCAGCTCATTGAAAGAACCAGGATTGCTAGAGAGAAATTTCATGCACTCATATATATATATATATATACACCACATATAGTCAAAATTTTGTTTTCTCGGAATACACCACGTCATGAGTCCTTAAAGCCCATCTTAAATCAAATTCTTATTCTCTTTTGACATCTAAATATTATATCCATATCTGACGTTCCTCCCCATATCACAATGCCAAACTTAGCCAAAGAGTGGAAATTAGCAAAGTAAACCGTCCTAAGGACATCTGAGTTAACACTTTTTGATAGAATTCTAAAAGCATATGTAACAGAAGAAAGTCTCCCTGAAAGGTATACGACATGATGACTCCAGCTCAGTTTATGATTTATGACAACTCCCAGAAATTTAGTAGAGAATCCCAGTTGAACTATCTCATTCTCCAGCATCATCTGGTTGGGAAGCTCCCTAACACCGCCACTAAAAACCATATATTCTGTCTTATTATTGTTAAGAATCAACTTATTTTCATTAAAGTAGCTTTTGGCACGATTTACTATATTTTTACTTTTTTCTTGAACTGCTTCAAAAGATTTGCCTGTAACCAGAATATTTGTGTCATCAGCAAAGCACAAAATTGTTTCAGTGTTTTCATTGAGAGCAATATGGTTAAGATCATTAACAAATATTATGAATAATAGCGGTCCGAGGACACTACCCTGTGGCACACCAACAGTCAAGCTCATTGGCTCTGATCTTACTGATCCAGGAGAACCGCTTAGCTCCACGGATTGCTGCCTATTTGACAGATACGTAGCAAACCATTCCCGTGATTCCCCCGTATTCCATATCTGTACAGCTTGTCTAACAGTATGCTGTGATCAATGTAATCAAAAGCACAAGAGAGGTCCAAAAAAATTCTACAAGTCAGGTCACCAGTCTCCACTCTGTTGAGAACAAAATCTGTAAACTGAAAGAGAGCAGTTTCTATTGAGTGATTTTGCAAATAAGCATGCTGGTGACATGAAAATAAATTACAGCTGACAAAAAAGTTACGAAGGCGTATATTCATTGCATATTCAAATAATTTTGAAAAGCATGTAAGCAAATTTATTGGTCTCTAGTTGTTAAAATCTTTTTTGTCCCCTTTCTTGTAAATAGGTTTTACAATTGCATGGTTTAAGCCATCAGGAAATATACCACTTGAAAATGACAAATTTATTAAAAAACTAATAGTGTTGTCGATGTACCAGTAATTCTAGTGGGCTTGTTTACATGCGTTTTTAAATCAAAAGAATTTATATTTAGATCGCCACAGATAATTGTTTTTGCGGTAACTGGTAATTCTGAAAGAACGAATTTCAATTTTGAGAAAAATATGGTTTCATCGCTTAGTGGGGATCTATATAGACAAATTATATAGGTATTGATTTTAGAGGCAAACAGTAAAGAAAATTCAAACACTTTTTCTTCAAGTAAATTATCAAATTTGCCTACACGACTAAGTGAAAGGGTTTCGAGTGACCGGTTGTTAATCAGACAAAGTGTGCCCCCATGTGAGAATTCCGAACGACAAAATGAATCCAAAACCGTGTATTCAGGAACACATAAAGGTTCATTTACCTTCAGCCAGTGCTCACATAACATAACTACAGCAGGGCAATTAATGCTTTCTAAAAAAATATACAATTCATCAACTTTGTTCCTAACAGACTGAATTTTTAAACACACTATGTCAAGCCAACTGTTTTGTACGGTACAGCTAAAAAGTTTGGCGGTCAATAGAATTTTAAAAAAATTATCCAAATGACGTTTAAATTTTACAAAAAAATAAATACAATATAAGGATAAACTGATACCAATTTAACATGACGTAACAAAATGGTGGTGTGTGTCAGTGTAAAAACTACTTATTGAATTTATTTTACATTATGCCCAAGAATCAAATGTGGCATAGGTAGACACTGGTAAAATATTGGTAGGAATCCAATTTGGTGGAACAAAATGGGGCCCATTAAAAATGTTTGAAAAGACAACAATGATTAAGTACTGAACTAACACTCTACTCCTCTTCATAAAAGGAAAAATTTATAACAAGGGAAGTTCCGGGTATATGATTAAGTTTACTGTAAACTTGTAAACTAGGAAAATGATAAATAATGGATTAATTGGACTCTCATGCTTTCTTTCCCATACTACCCTACAATATATACGAGAATTTGTTTGTGAGAATTTAGAATCATCGATGTTTCAGATACTTACATAATTATTGCGCATTGGGTATATTTTCATCTCTGTCTGTTTTAGCCGCAGTAGTTTTAATTTTTTCAAGTACATATTGTCAAATAAGGGTATTATTTAAGGCGCAGCTATTAAAATCGCTTTAATAATTATAGCAGTCAGTAAAAATCGATGGTGGTAATTCTAAGTGGAAATTAAAATATTTTTTTGTACAGAAACTAAAGGTATGGTGGTTGTATAAAGCTTTTGTTTACTCCAAGAAAAAATATTGAGAAACGCCATAAAACTCTTCATACAAAGTAAAAAAAAAAGTTTCCTTTACATTCTACTGCTAGGAATATAGTAGTGAGGCAATTGAAAAATCAGTTATTTGGACACTAACTTTAGCTTTACTATTTTAAAGGTTTCCCCTATCAGAAAAAGGATGTGTAAACTTTATATAAGTCTGTGCTTTCCCTAAATTAAGCATATTTATAAATTTATAATAATTATAAGTCATCAATAAAGCTGAAGGAGCTTTAACAAATATGTTAACAGAGATTTCTTGGTAAGATATTTAAACACAACATTTCTTGAATTTTAAGAGCTGGGATTGGGCTTAGGACGAGGTTTGTATTGTGCAATTTTGTTATACCTTAGAAGTGACGTGACGTTAACTTTGTCATGTAGTCTTTGCCTTACATGTCCTGTATAACTTTTGATTATAGTTAGGAAGTGGAATCCTTTAGTAGCACTCTATAGTTCCTTTCTTTAAATTTTCATAACTTTTCAATGTTGCTTCTTGTTTGGATGTATTAGTTGCCGCTTTATGTTTTAAGTCCCTTTCTTATTTTAAATCGAATTTGGTCTGATTATCCTAAAAAATGTTGACTGTTTCAATAGCTTTGATTATCTCCAAGGCAGATTTGTGCCTTGGTCCCATTTCAAACATGTAATCATCAGTTTAACAGTTTCTTTCTTGTCTGTTGGACATGTTAAGATGGTTATTGTGATTTCTCGAACATCTATTGTTGGTTCGCCGCCTGATCGCTTGCGTCGTTCAGATAGTTTGTCAAATGTCTTTAGTTTTCGAGAGCATATTATTCAAGGGCGTGCGGTGAAATTTTAAGAAGGGGAAGCAATTTTTAGAAACTTACCTACTTGTATTGTAATTCTATTCTTCGATCATTTTTTGCAAATTCGTCAATGACGTCATCATAAAAACGTCGATGCTCCGACATATTTTAAAGAAGTTTATTTTCAATGGACAACAGCGATGTATGCGAAAGTCTCTCCTGCCCCGTTGAATTCCTCACGAAATTTTTTATATGTTTAAGTGTTAAAAAATTGCGTTCTACTGATGAACTTGTGGCAGGCATTGTCAATACTAATTCACACAATTTCGACACTTCGGTGTAGGCATCTTCCAGCTCCTTGTCTTTTAAAAATTGCATTAGTTCTTTAGCGTTATTTTTTGCGCTAATGTCATCAGTTTCGTAAATCAGTTTTAGTTCAGATCGCAGTAACACTCGGTCGAAGAACCGGCCATAATGAAGAAGAAGAGATTTAAACTCATCTTCTGGAAAAGTTTTTCCTTTAATCGTCATCGTTTTCTCCCAAAATAGGTCAAAGTCATTTTTTGGCTTAACATAGACTTAAAATCATCTACTTTTTTTAGGCAAAAAGCAATACCATTTGTTTTAGTTTGTAATATATTAAAAACGTAATATATTAAAAACATTGTCCGAGAATGGAAATATTTCTGAAAATATCTTCAACAAATAATTAAAATTAAAATGTCATTTCATACAGTCCAAAAACCCCCTCGAACTATTTATTGCTTCTGAGTCCCACGTTTCTATTATATTCTCAAATAGTTCAATCAGTGATTCACGATTTTCAGATACTGTTAACACAAGTCTCCCATTATAGTTCCACCTAGTAGGAGCCACTTTGGGCAATCGTTTGTGGACAATGGAGTCCAAAGCTTACGTACGTTTTGTTGACTTGGAAAAAAAAGCACCCATGCCACTTAAAGTAACGAAAAATACTTTATATTCTTTAATGTGATTGATGGACTGGGATAAAACTAAATTTAATTTATGAGCAAAACAATTGACAAACACAGCACTTGGGAATTGCAGACCCCCTAATTGTCCTGCCATCACTGCAGCTCCATTATAGCTTTGAGCAACTAATTTTTTCTCTCCATTAATTTCTTTAGTAACGTTTTAAACCACGGTATATAATGCATCTGCTGTACGATTTCCGGACACATTCTTAAAACCCAAAAATCGCTCTTGAATACTTCCGTCTTTTTTAACGTAGCGTATTACTATAGATAATTGGCTAAAATTCCAGAACATCGTCCAAAACAATAGCAATGAACCGCGCCTCGCCAATCTCCTGCTTAATTCTTTTTAGAATAATGGTTGCAACAGCGGAAATTAAATCATTCTGTATTTGATTCGACGTTCCGCGAAAAACGCTAGACTGCTCTAAATGATTTTTTGAGTAATTATCATATTTAGCCATTAAACTAAGTAAATCTTGAAAATTTCCTCTATTTGAAGAAACCCTTGTTTCGTCATGAACTCTAAATTCCAATTCGTGCTGCCCGAGAGAACAAACAACAACGATAAGTCTTCTTAATATTTGTCGTCTATTTTTATCGACTAGTTCATTGTGTTGGCGGTGACTAATTTCCAACTGTTTATTAAGGGCGTGTTCAATTCTGGTTGCCGAAGACTTTTTCTTTTATGACGGCCTGCAAATGCGCTTTGGACATAATGTGTCTTTTTACAGCTTTATGGAAATTGTTTAAATCGGAAAAACCAGTTTTATTCCAGAGACATAGCCAACAAAATAATTTACTTATATTTTCACACCCTGTTAGCTATTTAAATTGTTCGTATTGTTTTTCCGTATAAAAATATCTAATACAGTTTTTCATTTTTGTCGTTAAATTTTTCATAGGCTGTTTTGCACATCCTTCGGAAATTATTTGAAGCTTATCAGCAAAGTTTAATGTTGAAAATCCCTTTATTATTAAAACACACACACTCTTCTTACTAAATTCTCCAACATTTTCAACGTTATTACCGACAGCCGAAGTTGACGGTATTTGCATATCCAAGTCCGTATTATTGTCTTCCATATCGCACCATGCACGACGTGACTTACGTATCACACAATACACGGATAGCCGTTCAAACAAAGAACCTATTCCAACGATACCTTCCGCCCCCACTTAAAGCACGCGACTGAAATGCAAAAATTGCAAACAGCCGGTGGAAAGTTCAATAACCTCTGGCTCGATTCACATGAAATCAAGCATACAGGACTTGGCTGCAGAGAAGCTAGCGGCCCGCGTAGGTTCTATTCCCTTTTCTATTGTCGCTCGGTCGGAGTCAAGGCCGCATTTATTATGGCCTTGATAATTAAGATAATATTTTAGCATTTTTAATATGAACTAAATTAATGGTTTCCTATTTCAAAAATTACATTTTAGAAGATGTTTTGTAATTTTTTTTGGGGAAGCACTGCTTCCCTTGCTTCCATGGACTGCACGCCCCTGTTATTGCTTGCTGACGTGATGAAGAGGGTGTCTACATGTCCAACGTATGTTTAAGGGTGGCAGACAATGTACAATTTTTGAAACATTTTGACAATCTCGAATTATATTTAGTACCTGCAATCTGGAAATTGTAAATAAGGAAAATTATAATAAAACACAGGGTTTTACAGACCGCGTTGCAAAGTTAAATTATTCTAATTTTTATCTCTTTTGATTAGGAGTGAAAAACATCAGGCAGTATGAAGACCGTGAATTGCGAGCTCAAGAGGAGAGAAAGCAGAAACGTCTCGAGTTTCAAATGCAGATAAATCGCATAACTAGCAACTTGGAATTTGAAAAAAGTCGCGATACACAGAGTAATGTGAGTCGTTGGGAAAGGACGGTAAATGACGAAGAGGAAAAACTGGAGTCGGCCAAGAAGCAAGAAGCTAAACAACGAGATGAAATTGACAAAGAATTGAAGCATTTAGATGAACTTAAGGCTCAAAAAATGTCAAAGAAGAAGGAAGTGGAGGAAATGGAAGAAGAATTAGGTAGGCCTTTGTTAAAAGCTTATAAACTATCCGAATTAAAATTTTTAAAAAATGGTAATTAAATATGTTCTTTTTAGGTAGAGCCAGGAGAGAAGTTGGCTCCGCAAATAAGGATGTCCAAGGAATTCAAAAATCTATAGTTTCAATAGAATCGAAAATAGAAAGTTTAAAAAGCGATCGACACGCAATATTGCTGCACTGTAAGGTAATAAAGTCAAGTTTGATTATCGCAAACATTTGGATTTTAAAAAACCGGCTAAATGTAGAATTGGGTTATAAACCAATTTCTTTTATGTTGCAAAATGAAAATAGTTTGTATATATGAAGGGGTAAAAGCGTGGAATTTATTTTTTTTATTAAGCTGTTTTTTCCGTAATTCAATAAGTAATTTCGCGGAACCAAAATTCTAAGTTATGTCGTGATCTTATATACAGAGTGTCTGAAATTAGTAGGGATTGTATTGGGATCTTGGAAACTATCCAAAGTATAGTCAAATGGGAAAAGTTGTTGTTGATGTATCATTTGTTTGTTTTTGAAAAAAACTAAAAGTTTGTATTTTCAAGGAAGTGGTGTATTTTTTTTATTAACATAGTCATTCCTATTTGATAACATTTTAGATGGATGACATCGCTTTGCCAATGTTGGTAGGAAATATGGAGGATATTGTTGCTGCCGATCCATCACAGTCCTCGTCGAATGATACTAGTAGTACCGTACAGCAATATGAGAGAGAATCCAGGTAGTTATCTATATACCATAAATAAGGAGCAACATATAATGAACATATAAACAGAAATTTTAAACAATCTTTAAAATTTGACATATTGGATTTGGCGTCAAACCACTGTTTGATTACCATGTAGTAATGGAAAATAAATTTTCCGAAATTATTCCTCAAAATTTCCACAGATGTTGTACTGGGTGTCCAATTAAGAATGGTTTCCGGCCATAATTCGGTAACCGTTGTTCACATAATTTAGGGTGAAAAATATTTACGGTAAATCGGCCAAAAAAAAATTGCAGGAAATTAGTTTCAAGTTCGAAGAATGGCAGCTAGAAGGCGTATAACCATTGAATTTTCCTAATTAAGGTTTGCCGAAAATATAAGCATTGTATTCTTCGGGCAATTATGCAACTTTTTACTATTTATTTTTTTTAAATTTTAAATGATAAAGTGTTGGGGGAAGGTTAAAACTTTTTTTCTTTCAAACATTTATATGTTTTGGATAAACCAATTACATTGAACTTGTGTGTGTCACAAAAGCGCCTTTTTTGCTCTTCACGTAGAACTATTAACTGTACCGTACTGATTCAATTAGTGGTCACTAGAGGGCGTTGTTTAGTCATTTTTCAAATAATGCTAATTTTCTCAAAAAAATCAAATGGTGTATGACTTTTTTGTCATAATTTAATTTAGGGTTATAAAGGATATTGAATAGTTAAATAAAAAATCCAGGTCCGTATATAAATTAAAAAAGTTGATGATGATCGCCCGAATCCGAAACGTCGGATTGAAAAACTAACCTCACCAATTTGTAGAGGAGGAAAAGTGACAATGACGAAGTGAAATTTTTTTTCATCTGTCATTTCAACTAAGCCTAAAAAACCATAAGTTATTTTTGTTTTTTTTTTAGTTTTTCTAAAATTGTAGGCTTAGTTGAAATGACATGAAAATAATTTTCACTTAATCATTGTCACTTTTTGTTCTCTGGGTGAGGTTAGTTGAATTAATTTCTAAAACAGATCTTGTGGTTGGAGGTAAAGCAGGTATGTTTCTGGTGTCTTCAGATGTGAATATTTTATTGAACTATTCGAGCATTGTTGCAACATTAGAATTTGAGCGATTGATTGTTTGATTATTCAAGAAAGCTCAATCCTTTTTTTTTTCCTAGGTTCCCGAAGAATAGTTTTTTGTTTATTTTTGGATGTTGATAACTTCTTCTCTTTCTTTCTGTATGAGTTTGTCTTGATTGTATTTTAAGTTGAAGATTAGCCATAATAACTGAATGATCACTTAGCCCAATTGGAGGTCTTTCTTGTACCGACGCAAAAACTTTGCTATCATTAGTAAAAATAAGGTAGAGTAATGAGGAAGTGTCATTCATATATCTTGTTGGGAAATCAATTAGTTCGTTTATTCCCCATGGGATATAGAATTCAAGAAATTTTTTAACTTTTATGCTAGGTCTGGATAGAGTGAGGGTGGACCAGTCTATTTCAGGAAAATTAAAGTTTCCTAGTATTATTGTAAAAGTCTCGGTTTTGAAAATTTCATTAAGAATACTGATCAGCTGATTTTGATTTTCCTGAGAACTACCTAGTGGTTCGAAGATATGGCCCATTATAACCTTTGTTTTGTCTATAAAAACCTCCCAACAGGGCCCCCTCGGTCCCAATAGGGAAGTTAAAACTCTCTATCGGTTTGACTTTGATGACTTGTCTTAGTCTCATACACATAAAGAGGTTTAGTGACATTAGTGAGTCAGGATAGCTAGAATTGAGACACGTTTCAGTAAGCATTACAATAGAGGGCTTAGCGGAGCAAATTATTGCCCTAAATTCATTTATTTTGTCTTTAAAGAATTGATGTTAGTGTACATTATTGTAAAGTTAATAAGCAAAGATGATGATGTGGTATTACCGCAGGTGCCTACTAGTTTTTTTTTGGTTTTTTGAAGTTTTACTGGTTTCTTTCGGTGAAGTTTCTTGATCTTTAATTTTAATTATTTTTTTTCTAGGATGTGAATAAACTTTTTTAGGTAAGCTCTTTGTGAAGGTGTTTGGTCGTTTTTAATAGATTTGCTTGTATTGTCCTAGTGTACCTCTCTGCTTCAGAACTGAGAGAACCTCAACCTTGTTGCTGAAAATTATTTTAATGGGTCTTATTGTATCTTCCTTGTACTTTCCTACATGATGAATTTTGATGATTTTGTTAGATATACCCGGGTTTATTGCTTCAATAATCTCTTTAACTGTTGTCTCCTCCTCGATTCTATTATCCCTGACTTTCGATTCTAAAAATTAATATGTTGGCACGCCTTCGTTCCCTTTCTTCTATTTCATCAATTGTTGGTTTTTGATGGTTTGGATTTCATTACCCAGTTCTACCAGTGTTTCTTGAAGGATCTTAATAATGGGTGAATCCTGAATTGCCTCTTGAAATTAGAGGTTGTCTGTTTATTCTTATGACTGCGTTATCTACATCCATACATGTAGGGCAATATAAGCGAATTAGTCGGATCGGTGTGAACAGTGCACGTATTTCGCTAGATGATATTCTTAGGTAATTTTTATGGTAGGTTTGTTTGAAGAGTTTCCACGGGGCACCAAAGAAGTCTTTTATTTCATTGCTCTTGCTAATATCTTCAAAGAGACAGGTTAAACTACAGTTTGAGCATTCTGACATATTGATTTTACTAATAATTTCTGTTGCACACGATAAACAAGACCATAAACCACATTTAACATACCCTATTGCACATGACTATACTATGAATTAGCACATCCAGAAACATCTGCATTTCATAATAAAACATTTTACAACTTGATGGAACATTTTTAAGAGAAAAATGTCCGGAAGTTTCTGAGAACTTTCAGCAAGTGGGAATTTTGCCCCTCACTCTTACCAAGAAGACTATGTATTTAATAGTAGTTGATTTCCTTTAGAATTGGTTCTTTTTAACTACATGCATAATATGGTATAATACCTTAAGTAATGTCTATGAGTTTTATAACTTTAGTGCCGACTTTTCGGTAGTTTTTTGAAGTTTTTATCTTTTTCTGAATAGTTGTTTTAATTTTTTTTATAAGGCGATACATTTGAATTGTCTGAAATTCTTTGATTTTCCTCTTTTTAGACCATATTTTGCGTCTTTGCCACAAGAACTAACTCTATTGAATTATTTTTTTTTAACTTTTGTTGTAAGTGCATTTGAATGTTTCTTTTGAGTTGACAGTGTAATATTATGATAAATCTTAAATTCTGGATCACTGGCTGTACTTACTATATTTAAAATCGGATTTTGAAACTCATTTCCATTGGAATTTATAATGATTTTCTGTTGACATCACATTAATGTATAGCTTTATTTACTTCCTTGAATTATTCATTTCATTCCTGAAAATTTTATGACAGTAAGAGTTAATAAATAAGTAATGTTCTATTATTAATTGTAGAATACAAATAGACTATGATATGCTGTCAGATGACCTAAAGGATCTCGAGGAGAAAGACGAAATAAAGAAGAGGGAAAACAAACTAACTAAAGCCATCCACAGTTTGCAAGACACACTGCAAAAAATCCAGGCCCCTAATATGAAAGCCCTGGAGAAATTAGAATTGGCTCAGGGGAAACTGCAATCGACCAATGAAGAATTCGAAAATTTCAGAAAACAGAACAGGAAGGCTAAAGCGGCATTTGAAAAAATAAAGCTGCAAAGATATGAACGATTTACGGCTTGTTTCGATCACGTGTATAACGAAATTGATTCTATTTATAAGTCGCTGGCACAGAATCAATCTGCACAAGCATTTTTAGGTAATACATATTTTTGTTAATCTTATTCTATTTGTATTCCAGTTTTTTTTTTACTAAAAATTCCCAACGACGATTTAATGGCATCTTTTTTTCTTTATTTACATACAAAACAAGACAGTGTTCTTGTTCTGTTGTATTTTATGGTATTCTTGTTGACAAAGCTGCTAAATGTTAATAAAAAAAAGAGAGAAAACAGTCATATATAAAATGCGGGACACGAAAGAAAACCGGACGGAGTCAATCGGTTTAGGAAGGTCGGCCAAGAAATCTCTTTAAACCAGTCGTGTCCCGTCGTTCTTTAAATAATATGGCACTCCTTTTTGACTATACGCACTTCGGATAATTAAAAAATTTAACTATGCTTAATGAACCTTTATCTATATTTGTCTGTTTTCTTTCGTGTACCGCACTTCTATATCTCTTTTATGTTGCAAAAACGGCGAACTTTCAAATTTTAAAATGATTTAATTTTGATTTTTCTTGATCGATTTACCTATAAATATATTTTTAAATAAATAAATAAATAAATAAATAAATGCTTTATTGTCAAAAAAATTTTACAATTTTGTGGACAAAGCTGTTGTAAAAAAAAAATAGTTTAAAAACATCAAAATTAGCAAACAAAACAAAACAAAAACACATCATAAATATTATAGAAAAATAATATTTAAATCAAGAATTTAGAATATTAATATAATAGAATCCTAAAAGAAGTACATTAGAAATGTACATTGTCAGTCGTACTATGTTATAAACATTTTCATAAATATAATGTAAAAAAAATAAAAAAGCAAAGTAAAAAATAAAAAATAAAAAAGTACGAAACAATTAAAAAAATACATATACAAAATTCGGTAAAAATGGTTGGTAATGGCAACTATCACACTAGGGGTTCATAAGGATAAATTTATGTGTTGTAAAACTCGTTCACGGTGTAGAAGGCGCTTTCCAGTAAGAATGATTTCAAAGCCTTGCGAAATGAAGTCAGAGATATTATGGATTTGATGTTAAATGGCAGGTGATTATGCATTTTTTTTGCATTGTAGATTACTGATCTTTTAATTAACTCTGAGTGTGGGGTTGGAAGATAGAGATCGTGCTCAGTGTTTCTGAGAGGGTAGTTGTGAGAAGGTCTCTCTAATAGAGCAGGTGCATGCTTACGAATTAAGCAAACCGATTCCAAAATGAATAAGCAAGGAAGGGTTAGTATTTTATATCTTTTAAAGAAATCTCGGCAGTGAGTTCTACTGTTAAGTCTCAGTAGGTAACGAACAGCTCTTTTTTGTAGTATAAAAATTCGATCAAATTGAGTCGCACAACATGTACCCCAGAATGGAATAGCATATCTGAGGTGCGACTCAACAAGAGCAAAATAAACAGTTCTAGAGGTAGAAAAGCTAAGCTCCTCGGAAACAGATCTTAACGCAAAGCAAGCAGAACCCAACTTCCCTGATAAAGCGTCGATATGTGGATCCCATTTTAAAGAATCATCTACAAGAAGCCCTAGAAATTTTACAGAGTTTACGACATCAATAGTGGTGCCATTAAGGTCAAAAGGTTGCAGCGTGTTTTTATAAGACAAGACTTTCGTTTTAGAGATGTTCAAACATAGGAGATTAGAATCGCACCAGGATTTAATGGTGATTAGGTCATTAGATACAATCCTATGTAGGTCCGTGACATCTGGGTGGCTCCACGTAAAGCTGGTATCGTCCGCAAAGAGACATATTTTTCCACTAATGTTTAAATTAGCCATGTCGTTTATGAACAGAAGAAACAAGATAGGGCCTAGTACCGAGCCTTGAGGCACTCCATATTCCATTGGCCTACAAGAAGACATCCTGTTGTCAACTTTCACAACTTGATTTCTGTTGCTAAGATACGACTTAAACCAATCGAGAGGAGCCCCTCTAAATCCATAGTACTGCAGCTTGTTAGTTAATATATTATGATTCACACAATCGAAAGCTTTGGAAAAATCACAGAAAATTGTTGCCGTAGCGTGATGGTTGTTTAGGCTGGAGTAAACTCTATTAAGAAGGGAAAACATGGCATCGCTTGTGCATTTGTTACTTAAAAATCCAAATTGATGTTTTGTAAGTATTTCATATCTAGACAGAAATGATAAAAGCCTTTTTTTAACCAGTCTTTCGATGATCTTAGATAGCGTAGGGAGAAGTGCAATTGGGCGATAGTTCGAAGCTTCTTCTGAAACACCTCCTTTGTGAAGAGGTATGATTATTGCAGTTTTAAGGCAGCTTGGAAAAGTACCATTTTGGAAAGACATATTTATCAAAGCAGTCAGATGCTCTAGAGTGCACTCCGGCAGACTTGAATACATTTTTAAAGTAAGCCCATCAATTCCCGAGGAAGATTTATTTTTGATATCATTAATTGTACTGCGAAGTTCTGATAAAACTACTTAAAATTAAAAATTTAAAATTTTCAAAGGAACAAAAAAAGTGAAAATTAAAAAAAAGATGTAGATAAATTTTATGTAAATATTATGTAAATATTTCCAGTTGATAAATCAAAATCTTTAATTGTCACGCACAAACAATATCTATAACTAATAACCGGATCCGGGTAAACAAGGTCAAGTTTAGTTTATAGCAAACGACGAACTGATGATCGGGTCAAAGCACACAAAAAACAAATTGAAATCAAAACAGTTCAAACCAAAACCAAACAAACGTTCAAGTACCGGCAAAACAATATACGAGCGAAAACACAACCGCCTCGTACAACTGCTGGAACTGAACTGTTTTCTTGAGTTCTGTCATTAACGGTTCCCGTGTTACTGCCTACGTCCACTATTATTGGACCACCCAGTATAGTGATACACGATTTACAAGTCCAAATTTTACAAGGGCCAGCCAGCATCAGATCCAGTGAACGAGATTTATCAAAATTTTAATTTATGCAGTTCGACTTTGGTTACTCGGGTATGCCAAAAGTGGCCGTCTGTCTCCGTTTGTCATATTACTTTATACAGGGGCCGTCATTGTGAAGTACTATACAGGGCGTTTCCTAATTGCGTGCTGATGTTAAAGGGGGTGTTTTTATGTCCTAAAAGTCTTAACTTTTGAGATACAAGATGGTAAAGTTTAGAAGAAAAACTTTTTTTATCCCAATGCTTATGCTATTGTAGATAACTGCATGAAATTTGATACAAGTCTTCTATGCATTAAAGAGCATACGGATTTTCCCAGGTTAATTACATATGCACGCTACTGGTAGAAATTTCAAAAATTGATTTAATAAAAAATGCCCTTTTATGCATAAAAGACCTGTATCAAATTTCACACGGTTATTTATCTATAATAGCATTAGAATGAGGATTTTCAAAAAATTGTTTTTAAAGCCCTGTATCTCCAAAGTTAAGACTTTTAGGTTCATATTAAACTTTAAAAAGGTCCAAGAATCACCCCCCTTTAACATTAGCACGCAATTAGGAAACACCCTGTATAGTACTTCACAATGTCGCCCCCTGTACAAAGTAATATGACAGACGGAGACAAACGGTCACTTTTGGCATACCCGAATAGCCCAAAGTCGAACTGCATAAGTTAATATTTTGATAAATCTTGTTCACTGAAATCAGTGCTGGCTCCCCTACTATAATGATGTGTTAATTTTGGAAAAATATGAGTTCTGTAGTTTTTCAAATATTTATTGCAATATTAGATATTTTTTGACACCCGGTAATGAACAGAAAATTAATTATTTTGAAGCAGTTTATTGACAGCTACTTTATGAACAATTTTACAAAAATGTATAAAAAAAAAACTAAGCCATTTTTGAGGTTGACGGCTGTGATTCTAATGGTCCGATTCCTTCTAAAACGTTGTCTTCCTCTGAAAATGATGAGGTTTCGTCGTCACTACTTGAAGATCCCAGTGCGACATCTAAATCATCAATAACCGTTTCAATTTTGCCATCTACTTCCCCGTATTTATCTTCAATAGAACGAACATGTTTAACATACAATTTTCAATTTTCAGCCGATATTGAGTCAATCGCTTCTAATGTTATTTTATTTAAATCTTTAATTGAAAGTTCACCGGTGTTGCGAATATATGTTTTTACCCCTGCCCATGCAAGTTCAATAGGGTTGAGGTTACACATGTATGGAGGCAGCCTTAAAGGTGTATGACCGAGGTTACGTAAAAGACCGTCAATTTCGTACTTTTTTTCTCTAGGCGTGTTGGCTGATATTACTTCATATAATTCATAATTGAGTGAGTATTTAGTTGGCACTTTATCTTCTACGTGAGAATAATAAGACGCATTATCCATTACCACAACTGATTTGGGAGGAATGTTAGGTAGAAGCTTCTCAAGCAACCTCTTTTCAAAATTATCTCTATTCATCTGTCCATGATAGTCTCCAGTTGTTAGTCCCGAGCGGAAAACTAAAGCTGCACCTGGAAGAAATCCGGCTTCTGAACCACCATGAACTATAATAAAGCGACTACTAGAGCGGATTCCCTGAACAACACCTGTAACACTTTCACTTTGCCAGCATTTGTTCACTGTCATATCATTATCTACCCAGATTTCGTCTAGATACAAAATATTGCGTCCTTGTTGCCTATATTGCCTTACAGTCGATAGATATTTCACCCGCCAGTGAAAAATATTTGGTCTCTCAATGAGCAATTTTCGTTTATTTTGGCACTTGCGCCAAACAAAACTATTTGATCGTAAAAGCCGATTTAAGGTTTTATACCCGTACGGAAAATCTATTTTGTTCTTTACAGCACGAAGTAGGGATTTGCAGGTCGGAACCTTCTTCAAGTTTATATAAAAATCTCTTATTGTTCGTCGAATTACTTGAAAATCACCATCGTCAATTTTATCTTTGTTTGAGAATCGGGGTCTTTTTACCAGGAGATTTTAAAGGTGAAGTAGAACATGAGCGATCATTATATTCTCTTTCAATTTTTCTTACACTACTTTCCGGACCACCAGTGTAAACTGCAGCGCGTTCTAGTTCTCTAGTAGAGGCCTCTATAACGCTCGCAATAACTTCACGTGCATCGCTTCGAATTGTTTTTCCTCTTTTGCTCGCCATCATTATTTATATAGAAATGAAAACAAATGCTCGAAATGTATAGGCGCCACTGGAAATAGCTAGAACCTTCTAGCGGCAAGTGCATGGAGACTCTAGGCACATCCCAATTACAAGTGGACCAGTGCGAAATTGACTAAATCCTTAATTAATTTTCCGTACCGCTTAGCTGGCGCATTTTATAGGTGAAGCGGCAAACTATTACAACAAATAAAATTTATTTGCGTTCACAAATTTTACTTTTCCGCTTGCTTAAGACTATGAACCTTTATTTTGAGGACCGCCCGGTTTTCTTTCGTGTCCCGCACTTTAAGAACAACAATGATATCAATAACAATACACAACATAATACCAAAGACAAGCAAGTATTAAAATTTATTTAGATATCACAACATCAAGCTCGGTTTTAATAATAAAAATAAAAATTGCAGCAAAATAGAGCATTTCAATAAAAAGCTAATTGTAAAAAGTAATTAAAACGAAGACACACTCTTAGAATATTGTTAAAACTTCATAAACAAAACATTTACAAGTCTAAGTCAAAGTGTTTCACCGAGACACTCTCGCATGTCAGAGTAGGCTACCAAAAGCATACAGACTCCTAGAATATTGTTAAACATTTATAAACACACATTTACAAATGCAAGTCAGTATCTTTCACTGAGGTACAGGGTGGCCATTTTATGGTGATACAGTACCTTATCTAGAAAACGGTAATAGTTACGACAAAAAGTTAAATATAAAAGTTGTTTGGATTCAATTAAATTTTTATTTTATTTCACTTTTGTTTCTACAGGGTGTTTCGTTTTGACGTGACACATGTCAACTTTCTTAATTTAAATGGGACATCCTACATATTATTACATGTTTCGATTGTACTGTTAATTTGTGAAAGTTTTTATAATAACCTCTATATTTCAATTATTTATCGTTTTTGAGTAAATTGAGTTTTTAGATTTTTTTTTTAAAAAACATATTTTTTTAAAAAAAAATTTTTACCTATAAAAATTTAATGGAACTGACTAATATCCTAAACATACATTACTAAGGGTTCAATTTAACGAGTTTCCGTGCTGGTCTTACCAATTAATATACAGGGAGTTAAAAATGGAGAGCAAAACAAACAGAACTTTAAATGTAAAAATCTCCTGTTTTTCAAATGGAACACCGTGTATATTTTTATTTCATCTGATTCAGCGTTCAATTACCTATCATTACTCCTATATATGTCCTATACCTAAAATGAACACAGTTTCGATTTTATTAGCCGTTTTCTGATTTATCCCGGAATTTTGCCAGTAAATGAGATCAGAAACTAAAAAAATCAAGGTAGGCTTAGGAAATAACCTAATGCAATTGTTGACTTAAGTTGCAATTTGCTCTGTTTGTCGTTTTTGTCAAATTTTTGCTGCAAAATTTGTTAAAAAATGGCTTTATATAGTTTAGATGAACGTTTGAAATTATACAACTGTTGATAAAAAATAATAAAAGTTCAGGGTTAGCCCTTAGAGAATATTCGAGGGAATGTCCTAATAATCGAGTTCCCTCCAGGTCTATATTTTTTCGAATTGTGCGTGATTTGGAAATGGTGTCCTTAAAAACTCTAAGAAAAATCGTCCCAATTTTGTCCTCACTGAGGAAAAACAACTGGAGATTTTACTTTATTTCGAGGAAGATGATGAAAGATCCCAAAGAGATGCTGACAGAGACAGTGCAGGTGTCAGTAGAGGAAGTATTCAAAAAACACTGCAAGTGAATGGATATCATCCTTATACATTTCTTCCAACTCAATTATTATCACAATTAGACTTTAATGAAAAATTGACTTTTTGTCGTGATATTATGGACCGGCAGGTCGAAAATGTGTTTTTTTTCAAAAGTTGCTTGGACTGATGAAGCCTCATTTAATACGGCGGGTATTTTTAATCGGAAAAACACTCATTACTGGTCTCAACAAGGCCGTCAAACCGTAAATGTGTGGTGCGGAATTATTTGCGACCGTATTATCGGACCAATATTTTTTGACAGGTCGTTAAATGGCGAAAGATACTTGGAGCTGCTTAGGAATGAAATCATTGCCAGCAAATATTCAAGATAAAATCATTTTTCAGCAGGATAGCGCCACTTACCACACGGTTGCACCGGTAGTAAATTTCCTTAATCAACATTTCCATTGTGGATAGGAAGACATGGTTTAATATCCTGGCCACCACGAAGCCCTGATTTAAGCCCTTTAGACTTCTTTTTGTGTGGTGCACTAAAAAATAAAGTTTATAAAAATAGATCTAATAATAGAAATGAGTTAAAAATAAAAATCAGGGAAGAGATCAATAATTTTAATGCATCTAATTCGGTAAGGAACGCTATTCGAAAACTGGAGGCTATTTACACTTCATGTATCGCAATGGACGGTGGCCATATTGAAATTTTTTTATAATCTGTTTTAATCATGTTTAATACTCGGTTAGTTATTAGTTATACCATGTGGAACAAGATATTTTTTTGTCTTTCCCTTATTTTCGTAAACATTAAATAATAAGAACATACATTACATAATATTTCACTTTTATTTGTATTTTCTAACATTATTTATAGTCGCTATCTGTGTTAAGGAAATGAGAATAAGGCTTAGTTTACGACATTTTTATTTTAGCCCACTTCATCTGTTTACTTATATTAAAAAAAATTAGTCAAATCAGAAAACGGCTAATAAAATCGAAACTGTTCATTTTAGGTATAGGACATATATATGAGTAATGATAGGTAATTGAACGCTGAATCAGATGAAAAAAGAATATACAGGGTGTTCTATTTGAAAAACAGGAGATTTTTACATTTAAAGTTCTGTTTGTTTTGCTCTCCATTTTTAACACCCTGTATATTAATTGGTAAGACCAGCATGGAAACTCGTTGAATTGAACCCTTAGTAATGTATGTTTAGGATATTAGTCAGTTCCATTAAAGTTTTATAGGTAAAATTTTTTTTTTGAATGTTTTTTTAAAATAATTCTAAAAACTCAATTTACTCAAAAACGATAAAAATTCAAATATAGATGTTATTATAAAAACTTTCGCAAATTAACAGTAGAATCGAAATATGTAATAATATATAGGGTATCCGATTTAAATTAAGAAACTTGACATGTGTCACGTCAAAACGAAACACCCTGTATGAACAAAAGTGAAATAAAATAAAAATTTAATTGAATCCAAACACCTTTTGTATTTAACTTTTTGTCGTAACTATTACCGTTTTCTAGATAAGGTACTGTATCACCATAAAATGGCCACCCTGTACTCTCCCACGTCATAGTAGGCTTCTGCAACAAGCAGTTTCTTTATCTCAAACTTAAACATATCTCCGTCATATATCTGTCTAATATTGTATGGTAAAATAATAGGCGACTACTATATGATTGACGCATATTGTAATTAGTTTGCCTAACCCTAAATATACACACCAATTTTCCAACTTCCAACTCCAATTCCAATATATGTTTTTGGCACTGCACTTCGCAACTTGCCAGATTGCTCCCCGTCCGGAGCTTACTCGCTTTATCCGGCGACCCTCGGAGCGAGATACACTTTATTCCGGTTTGGGGACGTTATCGGTGGGATGTCCGGATGGCGAGCTCTGAGCTCCCGGTCACCCCGTGTATTTCAAAATCTTTAAATTTGACTTTATTTAAAAACTTTCTAATGCATCTTGGCTTCCACTAGATGCCCCTTGAGAGTACTACTGGTCTCACGAGATAACCTTTTCTTTCAAGCTATCCCCTTACCCCTCCCACTCCCGCCACATAGCGGCCATTACGCTAATATTCTATGTAGAACTGCGGCAGACGAACGGGATAGAATACAGGAACAACTAGGCCTCACACGTTCCCAGCGTCTGCTCCCTTTCTAGCGGGGTCGTTAGTTTCCACTCTGAGCGCTTGAGTCTCCCGCTTCCCCCCGAAATAAAGCAGCAAAACCGAACACGTGGAACCACTTATGTTAATAACACAGAGGTCTGCCTTCGACGAGACGAACCGGAAGACTGATTTTCCAACTTCATTCTCTGTTAGAACCTTAAAATATTTAAATGTTATGTAATGTCAAGGCTCATTAACTCTATTAGGTTACCTCGATGAGCAGCTATCTGGCGAGGGGGCCGCGCGGGTGAGACGGAGGTCGTGACGTCCACTGGCGACCCGATCTGACAAGGCGGCCAGATTATTGCTTATTCAGCTTGACGTTTTCGTTGCGATAGTTGTCAGTTGTGTTTTTCCGAGTATTTTTTACTTCCTCAAGTGAAAGTTTTAAAACATTTTAATGTTAATTAATTAATAATTAATATTAACAAGGAATTAATTAGGAAGGGAACCAAAATAACCGAAAAACTATTGAACATAAACCTAGACACCGCATTAATGTTTACATATTTTTCTATCTGCCTAAACTCACACAATATTCAACAAGTGACAGACACTTCATGGCTTTACATGTTATTAAAGGGGTTGCTTATAAGTCAATTTTGCGTAAAGGTTTGATTTAATATAATAACCTACCATTTATTATAGTCTCAGAAATCTTATAGAAAATGTAAATATAACTTAAGAGATTATTTATTTAATTTTAAAGGCTGATAATGATCACAAAAGTATGGTTTCTTTTTAAAAATGTAAATTGTACCATTTATGCTAAATAAAGAAATTAACTAACTAAAAATTTGCATATATCATCAAATATTGTTGTTATATTTTGTGACTAGTAGAGAGTTACAAGAAAATAGAACATTTTTTTTTTTATTTGAATGGTGCTTTTTAGGTGCTGAAAATCCAGAAGAACCCTATCTGGATGGAATAAATTATAATTGTGTGGCGCCTGGAAAAAGATTTCAGCCAATGTCTAATTTATCTGGGGGAGAAAAGACTGTTGCAGCCTTGGCTTTATTGTTTGCAATTCATAGTTACCAACCGGCTCCATTTTTTGTGCTAGATGAAGTAGATGCAGCTTTAGATAATACTAATATTGGAAAAGTGGCCAAGTTCATCTGTGAGAAAACCGAATCCTTACAGATCATTGTTATATCTTTAAAAGAAGAGTTTTATTCTCATGCCGATGCCCTTATTGGAATATGTCCGCAGGTAAGTCAATACAAAAATTGTTTTTAGTTTAAATTTCTGTCTGCAATTCATATTCATATTCATATTTATTGTCAAAAAGATTTAAAAAAAGTATTAACAATGTCAAATTATAAAATAATAAAAATAAACTGATTTACTAAAGTAAATTTCTACACAATATTACGCATACACTATATTTAGGAAAAAAACAAAAGGAAGGAAAAAAATACAAACAAACAAAACAGAAAAAAAAGTCAACTGTTGAGATATTCATTGATCGAGTAAAAAGAATTCTGAACCAGATAGCACTTTAATTTTTTTTTAAAGGTTTTAAAAGATATCTCAGACTTTAAGTTTTGAGGGAGCTTGTTAAAGATGTTGCCACAGAAACAGTGAGGGCTTTTTTTAAATGCTGAGAATCTGTTTGTAAAAGTGGGCTTGCAAGTTTCCAGAGGGCGCAGTGAGAATATTTTCCTAATTATTCTCTTTTGGAGGATAAAAATCCGATTTAATTCGGTGGCCTGCCCCCAGCAAAGAATCATATACTTTAAGTGGCTGTACACCAGAGCGTAGTAAACATCAATTAACTGCTTTGTTGATAGGATGTTTTTTAAATTTATTGTTGCAAAGTAGGCAGAATTTAGTTTACTAGCAACATGCTCGATGTGACCCTTCCATGTAAGCTGGCTATCCACATAAAGGCCCAAAAATGCTGCTTGATCTGTCCTGTGTATTTCTACCCCATCCATTTCAAGAACAAAGTCAGGCACAATACGTCTCTTATAGAAGGCCATATACTGAGTTTTACTTTTATTGATCAATAATTTATTGCCCAAGCACCAACTTTTAAATCTATCAAGTACTCGATTAGCTAGTAGGACAAGGGTATCAAGCCGCGGATCCGACAAAACGATCGAAGTGTCGTCTGCATATAGAACCACACTTGCACTGTCACCCAAACCAAGGTAATCCACCAAATCATTCATAAAAAGTAAGAAAAGTAGTGGCGATAATACACTACCTTGTAGAACTCCGTATTTTTGTATTTTAGGGTCAGAAAGAGTAGTACCTATTTTTACTTGAATTTTTCTTTCCTGTAGAAAGAAGTTTAATAGACTATTCAAATCCCCTCGGAACCCAAGTGTCGACTTGTTCGCTTCGTTAATAAAATGTTCTTATCTATGCAATCAAATGCACTTGTCAAATCAAAGAGCAGTGCAATAGTGTAATGATTTTGGTCAATTGAATCATAAATGAATTGGACAAAATCCACCGATGCTGTAAGTGTTGATTTATCTCTTGTGAAACCATGTTGTTGTTTTTTAAGAAGTTTTTTGCTATGTATAAAAGAACGAAAACGTATCGTTAATATCTTTTCGAAAAGTTTGGAAAGTAAAATTTGTTTTGAATATCACAATTAGAAATAATAAGAAAATCAATTTTTAGAAAACATAGTAAATTGTTCACTGCATCAGTAAAATAAAATAAACAGGAACAAGCTCCACATCTAAAGTCAAAAGTAGTGTTATCGTGCGGGTAATACGATTTATCAACGACGTACTTTTTAAGTTGGTTTTTCTTTTATTACGTGTAATCATATCCTCCGCATAAAATCCGGAGGATGAGTTAAATAGACCTATGATGTCATTTCAAAGTCAGGTTGACAAGTCAGGGACAACATGAGTAATATTCAATTCAATTCAATTATTACGGAAATCATTTACAGTATAAACTTTTCGTCGTCAATAATATATAATAAGTAATTAAAACATGATTAAAAAATATACAATTACAGGACATTTAAAGAACATTTAAAGTTAACAGGAAACAATAAAATGGTCTAAAAATATGCTAAAAATACATATACAATACAAAAATACTCAGATAAAATCTACTAATAAAAAACTAGCCAAATCATATGGTATAGGCCATAACAATATTCAGGATGCAGTGAGCTTATTAGGCAGGAAAATACATTCAGTGTGCTTCTTGGTATTAGTTAATAAAATAGAAAACAATTTTCGGGTTTTTTACATCCACAAGCGAAAAAAGTGGTATTAAATCTAATAAAATATTACGAAAATGAAAATTCACCAGTCAATATCCAGGAGACAGTAGCAAAAGCTTTGGGAATCGGCATACGGACTGTGCAGAAAAATGTGCCTGAAAAAAAGCATAATTTACTACCGAAGAAGATTAAAAAATGTACACGAAAAAAGCCAAAGATAGAAACTTAAGTGACAATGTAAAAATGGATGTTCGTAATGCAATTTACGATTTATACACATCAAAAACTAATATAACCCTTCAAGTTTTAAAAGAAGCTTTAAAAAATCGAGGCATACCTATTGGAAATTGGACTAAAATCGTTGTCAAAATTAATAAAAATGTTGGGTTTTCGATATAAAAAGGACTGTAATCGAAGATTTTTATGCGAGTTGCCACATATAGCAAGTCAGCGTATCCAGTTTTTAAAGAAATACATGGAAAATGTTAATTCAAATTTTAGAAAAGTGGTATTTTTAGACGAGACTTGGATATTTTCTAATGGAAGTGGTTCGAAATCTTGGCAGGGCAAGTCTGTAAAAAGTGTCAAGAGAAAAAAGGGATGTTTGACGGGAAAACGGTTCATCATTTTTTGCATGCAGGTTCTTCAACAGGATTTCTCCCAGGTGCAAGTTTACTGTTTTCTTCAACATCCAAAAGTATGGACTAGCATGATAATATGAACTGTGAACTGTTTGAAAAGTGGTTAAAAGACCAACTGATTCCAAATTTAGATGCTCCATCTTTGATCATTCTGGACAATGCATCTCATCATTAATTCATTCATTGTAGAATGCAATGGTGTGAAGCAGGGTTCGAAAATATCACGATATATTTGAAAATATCATATCATATGATATATATCCGATATATATCCAATTTGTCTAAAGGAAAAATAAGTTATTAAACACAAGAAAATGATGTATTTTATACAAACACATTAATACAAAGGAACACAAAACCATATTCTACATAAAAAAATACAGGAACACAACATAAACATTACATTTCATAAAAAAAAAAAACAAGGAACAATTGAAATTATTTTAAAAATAAATATAAACACTGATAATCATTCTAAAAGTGTGGCCAGTGGCAGATCCTCATCTGATGAATCCTCGATGACGTTTACAAACTTATTGTTAGAGTCAGTTTCAGGATGCTCAGGTACTGGTTCGTCCCATGCCCAACCAAGATTGGATTGTTTTTTGTTGGTATCTTGATTCATAAACTTAAACATGAATACCAATTTACTGGCTTTTTCATTTCCCAAACGATTTCGTAAAGCAGACTGAACCAAACCAAACAATGAAAAGGTTCGTTCAATTCCAGCTGTGGACGCCACTGCAGTGTGCAACTGTTTACATAAATCTAAAAATGCTTCTTTATCAGGCCAATCTGAGTCCGATACAGGAACCGATTTCCACCACGTTATTGGAGAAGTAAGTCTAAAGTGATCTCCAAAAAAGTATTTTGGAAATGGATTTTCTTTTGCCATGAGAGACATTACAAAGGGAACAAAAGAACTGTTGATGTTATTTAAAAACTCAAACGCTTGTCCTTTTTGAGTGGACGTAAGATGCCGCTCCAAGAACCGATGATCCATAATATTTGCCAGATAATGCATTGGTCCCAGTGCCATATTTTTTCGTTTTATGAAACATGTCTTTACTGGTTTAAGTGGTTGTTCAGACAAATCCATTTCTATTTTATGCCAAACCTCTACACATATTGATATGGTCGTGTGATCCCGTTGAACTCTATCCAGAGCTATAGCGATTGAATCCAGTCGGGCAATCAGGTCATTCGCATTTAATGAAGTTTGCGTATCGTTTACAATTTTAATGATGTCACTTTCTATTATGTCTTTATGGTCCTGACATAACTGAACCATAACACCCCTGTTTTCTAAAAAAGACTTCAGTGCATTATTCATTGTGCTCCATCGTATTTCCAATGGCATAACCAATTTTTTTCCACCGGCTTGATTGTACAGTGCAGATGGTACATGTTTATTCCGAAAGTATTTAATGACACGAAGAATATTTGATGTGGCCCCGGGTATTTCCAGGTCTTTGGCGAGTAAGTTTAAGATATGTGCTGAACAGCCATATTGTATAATATCAGCTTCTTTCTCTAATTCTAAACGCATCTTCTTGACATTTTCTGTGTTGTCTGTTACAAAACTCCTTACTTTCACGTGGAATTGACTTTCAGTTTTCTTTATTGCCTCAAGTGCTATTTTCTTTAGATACTCTGCAGTGTGTGACTCTGTTCCCGTTTCTGCGGTGTCAACCAAAAATGACTCACCATTTTGATTTACGATGCTGCAACATACCAGTGGCTCATTGCGCACATTACTCCACCCGTCCAGTGACATGCATACTATTTGCCCCTTTAAGTTATCTCTACACTCTTTTAAAAGTTTCTCATACACTTCGTTTAAAATCGGCCCTCCAATCTGATATGGAGAGGGGCCATTATATCCAGGTCTTAGTGCATTTATCATTTTCTTAAATTCAATGTGATTGGCATGCAAAAACGGTGTATTTGTTGCAAAGAAAAATCTTCCTATTTGAAGGTTGAGTTCTTTAGAGTATGATTCTGATGTGGCAATTACATGCGCATTTTTTGCCATCGTTAAGGAGTGCTGCTTCTTTTTGATAGGCTGGGAAATTGGACCCTCTGAATCCGAATACTCTGAAAATAAAACTAAGTATAGGTACAGCGTCATCCAAATAAAAGGTAAAGGTACATTTTTTTCATTTTCTTTTTATTTAGAGTTAAAATTAAAATAGTCATTTTACATAATTTTTTCCGTAGAATACGAAAATGACAACCAAAAAATAATTAAAATTAAAACACAAGAAATATGGCATAAACTTTGCTTTTTTTAAATGGAAATACTACTTTTTACTTCATATTTCAAAACTTTCTAATTTTAAATGTTTAAAACAATTATTTTCTTTTTACTACATTGATAAAAAATATTTTAATTTTTTAAAAAGTATTTTAATTTTTATTTATACCTGCAATAACCTGTCGTACGTTGTCACCTCTGATATTATTATTGGTATTAATAAAAAATAAATATTTTAAAAAAATTAAATTATTTGTAATGAAATTACTAAAAAAAAATTATCCTTCAAAATTATAAAGTTTTGAAATATGAAGTAAAAATTAGTATGTTCCTTTTAAAAAAAGCAAAGTTTATGTCATATTTCTTCTGTTTTAATTTTAATTGTTTTTTTGGTTAGCATTTTTGTGTTCTACGGAAAAAATTACGTAAAATGGCTATTTTGATTTTTACTCTAACTAAATAAAAGGAAAATGGAAAAAATGGACCTTTCCTTTTATTTGGATGACCCTGTACAGTAACACATACAAATTAACATAAGAAACGACACATTTTAAAAGAATTTATAACCCTGGTATCTCTTCAATTTTGAAAGTGACTGTTCATTTATCTATACGAGTAAACAGGTTGTATTCTAATTTTTAATTACCTACCTGAAGTTCTTGACCCCTGCTTTGTAGTAAAACTAGAACTAGAAGAAGTAGAAGCAATTCCAAAACTAGTAGAACTGGAACTAGTTGAAGCGAAGACTTCAAGAACAGGCTCTTGTGTGTCAGCTCAAGCATTTTGTTTTGTAACATAATATGTTTTTCCATTCGTGACGGTATACCCTGCATCTCTTTTGAACACTCTCTACATTTTGCCCATTTTCCAGTACTGTTGGCCTTCTTGGATATACATTCAAAATATCGCCAAACCCGATGCTTTGGTTTTGGCATATTTATTTGATGATAATTAATATTAAATAAGTACAATCAAAATCACTAAACACCACTACACTGATTCAATAATAAAACAAAAACGTAGAATAAGTGGAGCTAGGAAACAAACAACTGGCCCTGGGAATTTCACCTACATATACAAAACAACAAAATCGCGGTGATTTCCCGGTTACGGAGATTCCCTGATAACGGGGATTCCCCGGTAAGCGATCGATACCGAATCGAATGTAGCGCCGCCGTTCACTCTTGCTGTTCGTAGTTAATGCAGTTAACAGCTGAGGCGTTGGCGTCAGGCCGTGGGACCATTTTCCGGAGAAATTAAATTTTTTTGAAAATATCGGATATATATCAATGTATAAATATCATGATATATATCACGATATATATCCATGGATATATATCCTTCGAACCCTGGTGTGAAGTCTTCGGTACTGCAGGTTAAGATGGGTATACCACGGGGGTCAATCCTGGGTCCCTTACTCTTTTTGTTGTATTCGAATTATCTGTCATATCAACTTAACCTACTGAATACTATCCAATACGCCGACGATACCACCTTGTATGCTGCACACATTAATGCTGACTCTTCTTTGGGGCTAGTGAATGATGGCTTAGAACTTGCCAAGAACTGATTCAGTCCAAATTCACTTCTACTCAACATTGAAAAAACAGTAACCATGGAATTTTCCTTGCGACCTCCTAACCATCAGGAAGAAGTGAAGTTCTTAGGACTTGACTTAGATAGAAGTCTGACCTTTGGGGGCCATGTGGGGTATCTTTCTGGTATAATCTTCTTAATTAGGAAAATGTCTGGATATGCTTCGGGAGAGGTTTTGAGAACTACCTACATGGGTTTATTTCAGAGCCAGTTAGTCTATGGTATTTTATTTTGGGGAAACTACAGAATCCTCTGTCATATTTAAACAACAAAAATCGATAATTCGTGTGATCGCCAAACTGCCTTATAGAGAGTCATGTCGACCTTATTTTAAACAATTAAAAATAATGACACTTCAAGCACTTTATATATACTGGGTGGTGCAACCAAGATGGGGTGGACGATTGTGGGCAAACGGAGAGGAATTTGAAAAAAAAAATTGGGATATGATTGATATTCAAGAACGCTGTGTTTTAAAATTATACCCATTATACAGGGTGGTCTGAAAAGTTCGTGGTGAACCAAACTTGTGTTTTTTTAAATGGGATACCCGGTATATTATTATTTTAGTTGATTCTCCTATTCGTTGCGATCATTTTGATATAAGGTTAGTTGGGTCTAAAATTTATACCAAGGGAATGGGACGAGGTTAAAGTGGAAAAAAGGGTTATACTCCGGCCATTTTTTAAAAACAATTGAAGCAGGTATGGAAAAACCAAATATTCTATAAAATGTATTGTATTTAGGATTACAATAATAGCTTGTAAGTCGTTCAAAATTATTCACTGTTATACAGGGTGGTCAAGTTTTGCAAATTTACCTAGGATTGAATTTTTTTAAATGGAACACCCTGTTTTTTTTACTTTCATGTTAAAGATAACATTACTAACTTTCAGAAAATACCATATTTGATACCTTTCTGACCAACAGTTTTTCAGTAAATTAGCTGTGAAATCAAAATTTCTTCATTTTAACACGAATTACTCTGAATACACGTTGTTAAAATTGACAATTTAATATTAGGAGGCCATGATATCATCATAAATTGAACAAAAGATTGACAGTCCTGTCAAAACAGCAAAGTGTCAGAATATTGTCATCAGTAAATAAATAAATATTGTTCTTTGATGATGCGATGCCGAAATAAAAACAAGATAGAAGCTTTTGCAAGTTTATCATAGAGATTTCAAGAAACAGAAAATGTTGCTTTCAAAAAAACATAAAGTAATTAATAAACCAGTTACCAATGAAGATAATGCTTTGACAGTATTAATAACAGATCTTTTTTTACAAAAAAAATAAATTTAATATAAATCAACAAAAACAATGTAATTAAAACTTATAAAAGATGTGCAACTAAACCACCGTTTTGCTGAAGGCACATTTCGAGTCTATCCATAAATGAAAGTTTCACTTTTCTCAAAGTCAGGTCTGAAATGTTGCGAAAACTGCTTATTATTCTCAACTTCATATCTTCCACTGTGGTTGGAACCTCTTTATAAACTCTTTAACATGTCCCCATAAATAGAAATCTAGTGGCGTTAAATCGGGTGACCTCGCCACTTAACTGGTCCACCTCGCCCAATCCAATGCTCTCCTTTCCGTTTAATACTAGTGCGTTCAATATCAGTAGCTCTCTCAATTTCCCTGGTACTTGTGTGTGGATTTTCTTTCACTGTTAATAACACTGTCAAAGCATTATCTTCATTGGTAACTGGTTTATTAATTACTTTACGTTTCTTAAAAGCAACATTGCCTGTTTCTTGAAACCTCTCTAATAAACTTGCAAAAGCTTCAGGTCTTGGTTTTTTTTCGCCATCGGGATATCGTACCGCATAAACCCTGCTTGCTAGTAAAGGGTTTTTTTGACACTCGCCCAACATAAAAGTCATGTTTATCAACTCTGGAGTACTCAAACTCGTTGTTACTTAACAATTTCTCAGCTTATCGTCAAAAAACAATGGTAATTGATGCCAATTCTCTGACACTTTGCGGTTTTGACAAGAATGTCAAAACCGCGCGTTTCACGGTTAATTTACTAAAAAACTGTTGGTTAGAAAGATATCAAGTATTTTCTGAAAGCTGGCGATATTATCTTTAATATGACAGTAAAATATATGGGGTGTTCCATTTAAAAAAATTCAATCCAAGGTAAATTTGCAAAACTTGACCACCCTGTATAACAGTAAATAATTTTGAACAACTTACAAGCGATTATTGTAATCCTAGATACAATACATTTTATAGAATATTTGATTTTTCCATACCTGCTTCAATTGTTTTCAAAAAATGGCCGGAGTATAACCCTTTTTTCCACTTTAACCTCGTCCCATTCCCTTGGTATAAATTTTAGACCCAACAAACCTCATATCAAAATGATCGTAACGAATAGGAGAATCAACTAAAATAATAATATACCGGGTGTCCCATTAAAAAAAACACAAGTTTGGTTCACCACGAACTTTTCAGACCACCCTGTATAATAGGTATAATTTTAAAACACAGCGTTCTTGACTATCAATCATATCCCAAAAATGTTTTTTCAAATTCCTCTCCGTTTGTCCACAATCGTCCACCCCATCTTGGTTGCACCACCCTGTATATATGCAAAAATAAATCTGAATAAACACATGAATCTATACATTTTTATGATACTAGACAGAAATCGTTGATTGTTTGCCCCTGCACCGATTGACTCTAACCCAGAAAACGTTTATCATCACTTCTATTAAATTATATAATAGTTTACCTGAGGAAATAAAAAATTTAACAAATAACAACTTTAAAAGGACTATTAAAATGATTTTCTTATCTATGTGTCCTTATAGCCTGGATAATAGTCGTTGGAGTTCCAACATAGGATTGGAAAGAATGGTAAAATAAAACACTGTAAATTTATATATGTATATATTGATTTCTTGTTCATTTATGGCTTCCAGGTGCTTTTCATGTACGGTTAGTGTTTTTTTTTAAATTTAAATTTTAATGACTTAACCTAGATATAAGTTTTACACTATATGTTTTTTTAACCTAACATTAAATTTTATGATTTATCTAGTATTAATTTTTACGTCTCGGCATGGGACTCAGGGTGTTTTCCACACAGAGTGGAAATCATGATGAACTCCAGACACCATTTCTGACGATGCTTAAACAATGTATTGTTGATCAGCAAATAAAGAATTATTATTATTATTATTATTATTATTCAAGAATCTTAAATAAACATCCTACTTCATCCTGGAAGACAAGTGATATTTATGACTGGCTAATAAAACAAAATCCTTTACCCAATATGCTGAAAATAGAACTTCTTTTAATGGCAAAATCTATTAAAAAACCAACAATATATACCGTAGATGAAATATTACATGAAAATGGACATGAGGGTTTACGACTGCCGCCATACCATTGCCAGTTTAACGCAATAGATGGAAGGTGTTTTTGTCCAATGTTGTAAATGAATTGATTTCGAGCGTCAAACCTAATTTTATGTGTAACTGGAGAAGTTTACTACTTACTTTTTTATACCGAAAAAAAAATAACTTTAGAAGTACAGAGACATTAAAAATTGATACAAAAATTGGGTTGTATTATTATATTTTGACGAACGTATTATTCAATAATATTTTGATGAATAATGGACCATAAAAATCCTTATATAACTAAAATGTTTGTTTATTCTCAAAGAATGTAGTAGAAGATGGAAACTTAAGTACATTACTTTATAGACAGCTGCCAAAGTCAATAACTTTCTTCAAAATCCTTAATTTACATATGTGTGAATAAGTGTATCAGAGTGCAACAAACAATCTCAAAAATAGTAACATCAGTTCTGAGAAAATGACGAAAAATAACAATAGGTCTTTTTTTGTAAGTGTAGATTATTTAGCTTACCCTGAAGGTCTGAAAATTGTACGTTTAAGGTTATTAAACTTAATATATGTTGTATTTATTTTACTTTTGCAGTTACTGTTTATTTTATTTAATAATTAGAACTGTTTTTTTTTTCAGCCTGGCGATTGCTTAATCAGTCAAGTATTAACGATGGACTTAACGGGTTATGAACTCAGTTAGATTAAGAATAAATATTTATTTTAAAACTATGTTCTTGTTCAGAGTTTATTACATAACTATTGTTTAGATATATCTAGTTTTAAGATTCATTTAGGCACATAAGTTAAATTAATTTGGTTATGCTTTTTTGAGAGTACTCCTGATTCTAATAGTTTCTTTCTCTATTCTTAACTGTTTTAAAAGGTTATTAAATTATTCAAGTTTAAATATTTTAAAGCCAACGAACTCAAGTTTAAAACAATTATGTTTAGAAATAAAAGACTTTTAGAAAATTAGAAAAGGGCAATTAAAAAACAAACCATTGAAAAAAAGAAAATTATATTGCTATAATTAGGATCTTAATAAACCTTAATTTTCTTTATTGTTACTACAAAAATAATTGTAAATGTTAAAACATATCAGTTTTCTAAAAGAAAAATTAGTTCAGTTGTCCTAGACAGGAAAATCTAAGAATTCTAAATAACCAGGTTTACTTCATAAAATATAACTTTTATGTACAAAGCAAAGCAATCATAAGAATGTTGTATTAAGTGTGTTGTATTATTTCCATATGCTTTTGTTGAAAACAGAATAAATAAATTGAAATATTAATTAGAGATTTTTATTTGAACCAAAAAATTAATATTGTTTCAGTAAAAACAGATTTTTACCAACTGTCAATATTTGTTACTGGAAACGGAAATCGTAACTTACGAATGAGGTTTAGGATGTCCATATCAAAATTTACAACAGTTCCTACAACAAACATATTTACCAAGTTTTTCTAGGTTGATAATAGCTAAAAACCCAGAAAGCAACAAACTAATATTCTTGCTACTGATAATATATAAGGTATTCCTAGTCCTAGATATTTTAGATTTGGTGTCAAATATCATGGAATCATATCATAGATCTCAATATAATAATGTTCTTCTATGTGACCTAAGTAAGGCTTTTGATTGTGTCGACCATAAAATCCTTCTGCCTAATCTTAGTAAATATACTAAATAAAACTTCAGCCCTGACATACCTTGTAAATAGAAGACAGATTGTGAGGGTTGGTGGTGTGTTGTCAGTGCAAAGTGTAATTATAATTAATATTGGAGTTCCTCAGGATTCAATTCTGGTATTCATTATTTTCCTAATATACATTAATGATTTGACAAGGTCAAACTCTTCTGAAAAATACACCCTTTTTGCTGAAGACACAATTTCCTTTGCAGCTGATAATCTCAAAGAAGCACTTGAGGGTGATGGGATGGCATGTCGAGCTGAGAAGTGATTTGGCAAAAATAGATTGGTTCCCAATAAGGATAAGACCAATCAAATAGTGTTTTCTCTGCGAGAGAATGGTGGCGTGAATAAGGGGGTAAACTTGGATCCTAAGATGCAGTGGGGTGCACAGATCAATAAGCTCATGGAAGCGGAGTGTATTCATGTAGTCTTGGTAGCACCGTCTTCACTGGGGTTTTGCAGACAGCTTATTATGCAATTTTTCATTCGCACCTTTCTTATGCTGTTCTTGTCTTGGGGCATGCGGCTGAGGCCAGTTAGGTTTTTGCTTTACAGCCTAGAGCAATGCCGATCCTGGCTGGACTTAGATATAGAGATGACTGAAGGCAAGTTTATGAACCACTTGGGTTTCTGACTTCTCTGTCTAAGTACATATTATAAAATTTGTTGTATGTCAAGTAGAGTGGAGATATTTGGGACCCACGATTTTTTAATTACCGCATTATGGAGGCTGAAAAGGTGTCAAACTGGCTCCGGTTACTGGGCAGTAAAATTATTTAATGCCCTACCCAAGCTATACCAGCTTTATCTCATAAGCATTTTAAAAGTAAAATTAGGGAGATATTGGTTAATAATATATTTTATTCTTTACAATTTTAATTTGTAATTTTATTTTCGTTCTTAATTCTAACATATGTAAACATTGTAATGTACTTACATAAATAAGTTGAGTATTGAGTATAAACAACGGGAAACATTGACGAACATTAAGGGACATGAACCAGCGATATCAGTTTGGTGCTGATCTGCCTTGAGACATCTGTTAAGATTTCATCCCGATAGATGGCGCAGCTTCTTGCTTTTACTTTGTAAAGTTTGGGATGTTTATTTCTAAATTTTTTTTTATTATCTATTTACTTTATTATTATTAAACCAAACAAATTATAAATAAATACAATACATGAAAGGTGTACATAGTTTCTATTTGTATCTTTATAGTGCACAATGGTTTTGAAAAGTCTGTGCACTTTTTAGTTAATTTAATTGTCCTTACAAAATCTTTCCCAACCAATAGAACTCTCACAAAACAGAAAACACAATCCAGGATATCCTGCCATTACAATACAATCTCGGAGATAGACTTAGCAAGGTAACAGTGTTAAAATAAAGATGTATTATTTTACAATATGTCGCTATACTTCAATTCTGTTTAGAAACAACCAAACATTAATTTTATTCTTTACTGCCCTGTACGGCTTAGTTTTATATTCTAAAGGTAACTTATTAAATATTCTTGGTGCAACATACACCAAACTTTTTCGAATGGCCGAGAATAGTGTTCTGGAAACAGTAGCAGAACCCATTGCTTGGTGCCTAGTATAAAAAGCATGATCGTTACTTGTTATGCAAATTTTATTTGTTAGAAGTCTTATTACTGTTTTTATGTAGAGCTGATTCAATTCAAGTACCTGGGCTTCTTGGTATAGATTAACTGTTGGGTATCTTTTATTTTTAAAAAGTAATATTTTTAATACTCTTTTTAACTAAATATTTTTAATCAGGTAAAATTTAAAACTAAACTTTGTTAATTCTGCCAACTTTACAGTCAGATTACAAATGTTTTTCAAAATTACGTTATCCATTTCAAAATGTTATATTTGGAATAACTATAAATAACATTTAAAAGCTCTGTAGGGTAGGTAGAATAATCTTATACAGGAAAGATCAGATATCTATTTTAATCTAATTAATTTTTAATCTATCGTCCCATTTCCCTTCTACCAATAGTATCAAAAGTATTTGAATCAATTTTAAAAGAACAAATATATAATTTCTTTGAGAGGCACAATCTCTTGTTACAGAGGCAGTACAGTTTTAGAAACAAGTCAACAACTCTTGCTATAAATAATCTTATTGAACTAGTCACTAATGGCATGGAGGAGGGCTCTGGCTTTTATGCTTCCTTCTATGACCTAACCAAGGCACTTGATTGTGTCTCTCATGATATTCTTTTGCGCAAACTGGCTTATTATAACTTTAGTGTTCTTAGCATCTCTTTAATTCAAATTCTTTCTAAAACCCAACATTTGAATTTTAGTCTCAGAAATTCTGATACCATCTTACCTACAGATCCAAATGTGAAGTTTCTTGTTGTTATCCTGGACCCTAAACATACTTGGGAAGATCATATAGTATCATTATCAAGCAAACTCTAAAATAATCTATCTCTCAGTAACTGGATGGAGCCTGGCCACCGCGATCTCCAGGTCATATTCTATTAGAAAAATATCCTATACAAAACTTGCAGTTGTTTCGCAGAATCTAAAAATAAAATAAACTACAGGAAGTCCCATTTAAAATTCCAAGGTTAATGCCAGTTACCAGTAGATTAGGCAGCACTGCAAGCGCAAAATTATTTTAAAAGCTAGAGCGCAACTCCTATGGCCCTCGAGTATGGAATACCCTGTATAACAGAAAAAAATAAGGCTCAAAATTTAATAATTTATCAAACTAGCTGAGATAAACCTCTCTCAAAATATTTTTAAAATAGAAGTAAAATTACAGATGTTCATATTTCTATGTAATCTAAAATACAAAAAAAAACAAATTTCTATTCTAATAGTTATATTTCCTATTCAGAAAAGAAAACCCTATTTCAGTAATGTATAGTTATAAAACAAGAATCGCACATCGAAAAATTTGCTGTTTTGTAAAAACATGCTATAAAATCAAGAAGTATTTCTAAATACAATACATGAAAATGCATAAAATACATTAACCAAACAATAAGGAATCCGATAAACCAAACTACTATGGCAGGTTAATTAGTTATATTTTGACTGCGCAAAATTTCCTTTGCCTTTTTCATATGCACGATGAGTTCACACTATCAAGATGAACATAAAGTAGGATATTTATTCTTATATAAAGTTTAAGATGATGTTCTTGGTTTTAACTCTTCATAACAGCTCCTTAGAAATATGTAGTTTTTCTTTTGTGAGTTGTAAAATTCATGACCTTTACTCCAATCGTAGCTAACAGCATAAGCGAATATCTGTCCATTATGATTAAAAGCACATCTAGAAATTGGTTGTTCCATTATTTCAGAAGCCTTCAATTTCGTGCGGGCATCTTTATCCCAGAAACTGAATGAGCCATCGGCTCCAACTGTTGCTAAGGTACCGTGAACCGGATGAAATGCAATATCATTGACTGCATATATATCTTGATAGCCATTAGGAGTACCATTGGAACGGTGACACTTGAAAGTGAAATTATCTTTTGGATTGGTGGGATTTACATATTGAATTGCAACTCTTCCTTCTACTGAGCCTAAAGCATAACCAGTTGGTGACTTCTTTTTATCCCTAGAAAATTATTATTTTTTAAAATCACTTCTGATGTTACATATTTTTATCTTCAGTCCAGTTTAGTTAAAGTTTTTAATAGAATTAATAATTCAAAACTAAGTTATTGCAGTGCATATGACATATAATCTTTTGGCAATAAAGCATATCTGGAATTTGAAATTTTCTCCATGCTATCAATCTTACAATATTTACCAAATATACAAGAACTATTACCTGAAAATTGCGACACATCTATGCTGATATTTTAAAGGGCTATCCAATTTCTTAAATTCTTGTGGTTTCCCTTCCAACTGATAAACTATAATTTGACGGCCAGCTGTCCCAACAACCGCCATTGGATAATCGACATCAGCACAGTAGCAACGCTCAGGCAGATTAATACTTAACATTGGAGAAGGGCTCCGAGTATCCCAAAACTTTAGTGTTTTATCCCAAGAGCCAGTCATCAAACATGAATAATTAGGTGCTTTAATCCAGTGACAAGTTTTGATAGGTGCATCATGAACTGCAACCTGAACAACCTGGCTACTAGCCAAATCCCACATTTTTGCTTGTTTATCACAACCAGCCATGAATACCTAAAAAGCACCAAGCAAATATTTAAACAAGACTACACATGCTAAACCATAGTTTTATATCATGGTAACATTAAATTTGTTTTTAGAATAATCTTTATGTATAACACAGAAGTGAAGCTTTCAAAGCTTTGGTCAATTAAGAAATCACAGTTCTTGGGTTTAGATCTGAACACTGAATTGCCTGAAGAAGATGCCTTGTGCAATCGAAGGCGAAACGTCGGTTAGTAATTTCAATTTAAGATGGGTCTGATTCCAAGAACCACGATTTCTTAATCTTCATGGATGATTTAGTTAATATGCATGTGTGAAAACCTGTAATTATTAACAACCTCAAATGTCCTACCTATCCTTTACAGATAAAATATATCATATAACAAATTATATTATTCAAGTTTAAAGAGTAATATTATAAAATTCCAAATAAATTAACATCAAAAGTCCTATATTCCTTATCTTAAATCTGTCTGGACATGTTAAATGAGAATTAATAGCATATTTAAAACTGACAAAAACCTTAAATGTTTGTGTTAAGATCAGTTTCAACATATGAAACTCTATTGAAGCTTTTTTTATATTTAAAAATTTCAATTTTCTCTAATTTTTCATTTATAAAATCTTGGAACCGATGCTAGACTTGGTTTCCTTTAGATTTATGGCCTGTGGTATGCTGGTGTATCGGGTGTTTCAAATTCGATGCTCATCATTGGGATCTTCTAAACCGTAAGAGCTAGATGGGTAGTTTAAATTTGGCAAAGTTGCGCATTTTAGAGCCCAATCGAATGCCGCTGAGAAAATAAAAATATTCCGAACCATTTCGAAGAAATCCGAAAAAAACCGAAATTGACGATTTTTGAATTTATTTTTTTGCGACTTTATTTTGGCAGATAAAAAAAACTAAGACCACATTCTTATTGTAGTTTTTTCTCCTCTACAAAATGGAGTTGTCAGATTTTTAATCCGACGTTTCGTCCTTCGTGGCCCATCATCAACTTTCTAAATTTAAATACGGACCTGGATTTTTTTTTTACTTTTTTAAAAGCATTTTTAATTCTGATTAAAATGATATGTAACACGTGTGTGAAATAGTTTTAGATAGTGGAAAAAAAGCTAATTAATAATATAAAATAAGGTGGCCATGGATTTCTGACATTTATGATTCTTATTTTTCTTGCGCTTGGAAACCATTTTCAAATATTATCAATAATTTAATAATTTTATTAAAAAGTCTACTTTTTAAAAGAAAAATGATATTTTCAAATTCAGGTCAGCGCTACCTGGAGATGCTCACAGGTCCTATATTAGACTTTCTTGACGACTACCCGCTTAATGAACTGCAGCAGCTGTGGTGGCAACAGGACGGAGCTCCAGCTCATAACGCGGGTATCGTCACCAATTACCTAAATACAGTTTTCCCTGAAAAATGGATAGGTAATAGAGGAGTTGTTTTATGGCCAGCGAGAAGCCCGGACTTGGCTCCCCATGACTTTTTTCTGTGGGGTCATCTAAAAGACTTGGTTTATAAAACTCCACCAAACGACATAAATCTTTTAAGACAATCGTTAGAACGCACAATGGAGAGAGTGCCAGGCCGCATGATCCAGCGAGCTATAAATAAAGTTCCTGCGCGCATTCAAATGTGCATCCAACAACAAGGAAATTTGTTTGAACACCTCATTTAAATCATTATTTTTATTTATTAACATAAAATAAATTGTTACTATTAGACTTTTGTTACTATTTTATTTTAAAAATAGGTAATTTTTTTCTTTGTTACTATTTTTTTTATAAAGTAAACTAGATTAACAATATTATAAAATTATTAAATTTAATGAAATACTTGAGAAAAATCCATGGCCACCTTATTTTATATTATTAATTAGCTTTTTTTCCACTATCTAAAACTATTTCACACACGTGTTACATATCATTTTAATCAGAATTAAAAATGCTTTTAAAAAAGTAAAAAAAAAATCCAGGTCCGTATTTAAATTTAGAAAGTTGATGATGGGCCACGAAGGACGAAACGTCGGATTAAAAATCTGACAACGCCATTTTGTAGAGGAGAAAAAACTACAATAAGAATGTGGTCTTAGTTTTTTTTTATCTGCCAAAATAAAAGTCGCAAAAAAATAAATTCAAAAATCGTCAATTTCGGTTTTTTTCGGATTTCTTCGAAATGGTTCGGAATATTTTTATTTTCTCAGTGGCATTCGATTGGGCTCTAAAATGCGCAACTTTGCCAAATTTAAACTACCCATCTAGCTCTTACGGTTTAGAAGATCCCCATGATGAGCATCGAATTTGAAACACCCAGTACTGCTGCAGCAGATTGAACAATTTGTTTCTTTTTAATTTATGGTTCATGTTTCTTAAGTCTAGAAGCGTCCTGTTTCCTCCACATACACTTCTTCACAGGAGCAAGGAATGGTATATACTCTTTCAGTTTAACAAACAGATGTTGACTATAATTTATTATACTATTAATAATGTAAAAACACGGTCTCTTATTTTAACTGCCTCTCCCCTAGAAGGAAATGTGCATATAAAGAATATGCTCACCTTTGTGCCATCATCACTCCAAGCGACATCTAAAATAGGTGCTGAACATGACTGCATGGATTTTGGAATGCTGGTTCCAGACTGTTCAATCTCCCAACATCTTACATTATTATCCCAACTTCCAGCTATAAGAAAATTCTGAGGTAGTGCAGCTGGAGAAAATGCCAGTGAACTTATAGAGTCATCCGGTGGTTGAATAACTTCATAATCCTTCATAGGATTAGTGCTGGCAACTGTCGGATTTGATCCAAAGCCACCAATAGAACTCTGGTTGAACATTTTCTGTCAAAATATCAATGTATGATCAATGAAATAAAAAAATGTTTTATTGTATTATGGGTTTACTGTATAATATGCCGCTAAATTAAAAGGTTTAAATTTTTATTTCACTATGCAATGTTTAAAAACATAAACTGTTTATTTTTAAATGGTATTAAATATCAAGAAAAAAATAAAAAATACTTTACTTGGGAAATTGTTCACCTCCCATAGCACCAAATATGCATAAGGGAAACTCTGACAAGAAATTTATTACAACAAATAGTTCTTTAAATTCAAGGTATTTGTATATAAAATTGAAGGCTTAGCTGTGTCTGACTAGTTTGAAAAAGTTTAAAAGAAAAATGTGGATATTATTTATTAAATTATGCAGTCAAAGTATGGCCTAGTGCATTTCACAACATTAAAATGAGAAAAATATTAAGTTAAAAAACTTTAAAGTGAATTTATACAGAAAAATAACTTGATATAAAAATGATATAAATTAAAATATGCAAATACAATTAAAACAACAAATAAGATAAAATAAAAATAACAGCTGCCCACTCCTACTTTCAATAGATGGAGATGACACATCGCCAGAACTGTTTTATGATGGCACATTCGCCCAATAGTAAGTACACTCTTCGAGCACTTTCTGCACTTCTTCAGCATTTTCATTCTCAATCACCAACATATTCCGTGCCACATCATACTGATCACATGATGACACAGCAGAATTCAACCATTTTCACATGCAAGATCAGCATATAAAGACACCACCTTCCACCACTCTACGTCAATTGAGGTCAGCAAAACTACAATAATGTCATTCTCCACACTGAGCATGAGAGATGTCCAACATGGCTGGCAATGAAATTGCTCAAATCAGGCCTTAACAACTTCTCCTCCCAGTCATCTTCCCTGAAGAACACACCACCATCAACCATTACCATTAGACGTCAGTCAGGAACATTAAAGTTAACGATAACATAATTCACTACACTGAGAGATGGTCGACAATGGCTGGCAATGTACTGCAACTCAGATGGGCATCAGGACCAGTTTGCATGAACAGTCGACTATTTTCTCAAAGAAGTTTAAATCAAAATTATTGTTGTAAAGAAAAAGCCTCTCCTATTTAATACCAATAAGGGGACCTTACTATCAAAGCTTTTAAGTTACTACCAACTGATAGATATAACAAGTTCTGAGAGTAAGGACAGGTTCTGCAAGACTTTGAAACAGTTCCTACAGAGAAAATGATTTTATTCTTTTAAATTTGATTTTAAATTACTTCTCTTATTATAAATTTATTACTATAAATGTTTTTTATTTTACAATAGTTTAAATAATGTTGAGAAAGTTTACTGTTGTACGTGTTTACATTTTTTTTTTGACAATAGTATAATTTATAATTTTAATCTTATTGTATTACTTTCGTCTATTCTCTATTTATCTTTCTGATATTACATAAATAATTTATATATTGGTGTGCAAGTACAGTCAGATTGTTTTTTCCATGTTTATTTTGTCATTGTAAATGATTCTGCTGGAAATAAACATATTATTTATTTATTTAAATCAATCAATATTTCAAGGAATACCAAAACTTGTGTTGGGACAGATCTAATACAGAGTAATTTTTCATCATTTGTAATATTTCCATACACAAAAAAAAAAACAATTTCTTTTTACAGCTAGATCAAACAATCGGCAAAAATTCAAAAAATAAATTACCTACCGATATACAAAAAGTACAATAAATTGTTTTAAAAGTTTAACAATTTCAAACTTTGTAGTCTTATTAAGAAGTTCTTCTTTCTATAGAAAAACAAAACAAACTAGAATTAGACATGTCTTTCTCTCTCTCTCTCTTCTTTACTCTTTATGATCATTGTGATAGCGTGCTTTTCAGCCAGCTAAATGCTATTATGAATAACTTTACATATCATCTTTAAAATTCATAACAGAGTAAAACCAAGTTACTTTTTGCTCTCTTATGAAAATTAGCTGGTACTGTATGAAACTACTACAAACAAATAATTACGAAATTGTAGTGGCGGATTCATGGTTTAAAACTATTTTTTGAGCTTTCCGCCTTAATAAAATCCGAAAATTAAAAAAAAAATATTTACCTTATAAAATCAATAGACAGTCTTAAGTTCTGGGTCCACTATGAAGGTACCTAAAGGTATACTAAAAAAATGTTTGTTTTTTGGACGTTTCGGAGGAAAGTCTACCCCGTCTTCAGCACACCAACAAATAAAAAATTAAAAGCAGAATATTTCTTATTTTTAGTATCAGAAACATAACCAGAATGGCTAATCTCTGACAAAATGTCAATGAATGTCAATTTAAAGGTGTTATTTTTAATTGTTAGAATAAGGTGGGAAATATGTGTACCTAGAGAATGTTCATTTTAATTTATTCTATTTTGAGGTGTCCATTTTTTACTTCAGTATTTATCACATTTAACCATGTGTGATTAAAACTAACGGAACAAGATGCTACACAATTATCTTTATTTAATAATATTACATTGGAACTTTCTTTTATTTTAGCAAAAGAACCATGTTCCAAAAAACGTAAAATAAAAGAAAGTGCCTTAATATTCTTAAATAAAGATAATTCTGTAGCATCTTGTTCCGTTAGTTTTAATAACGCATGCTAAATACTGAAGTAAAAAAAGGACACCTCAAAATACAATAAATTAAAATGAACATACTCTAGGTACATATATTTCCCACCTTATTCAAGCAATTAAACACCTTTAACTCGACATTTATTGACATTTTGTCAGAGATCAGCCATTCTGGTTATATTTCTGATACTAAACATAAGAAATATTATGCTTTTAGTTTTTTATTTGTACGTTTGCTGAAGACGGGGGTAGACTTTCCCCCTAAACGTCCAGAAAACAACCATTTTTCAGTGCCGTTCCTCGGGTACCTTCATAGTGGACCCAGAACTTAAGACTGTCTATTGATTTTATAAGGTACATTTTTTTTTTCTTTTCGGATTTTATTAAGGCAGAAAACTCAAAAATAGTTTTATACTACAAACAATTTATAAAAAGACGTAAAAGAAACTACCTTTTTGTGTTTCTTACCTTTCTTATCTAAAAAAATTGAGACGACAAAAAACTGCTGTACTTCACATTTTTTGGACTTGTAAGTTTTCTTTCATGTTGGTATCTTGACATCTTGAAATATCACCGCGATACAACTTTAAAGCGGAACATTAATTGATATAAATTAACTATGGACATTTTGTCAACAGCAGGTTAAGCGCTGTAGGCATCATCGTTAAAGTCCTAACAAAAAAGGCAAACAACAGCGGAGTGTATCACTGGCGGAAGTTTAAAATTCGCCATCGGCTCTCCCGGCCTTCCGAATGATAGACTTCTACCCGTGATGCACTCCGCTATTAGTTATTGTTAACAGCTTTTTGTACCCCGGTACCAATTCACCTAGCGCCTCAACACATGTATATATAGGAAAATCCGTAACGGATCTGACAACGTTGGCTTGGAATGGGCGATTTATAGAATAATGACAACTTTGTTCAAAAACCCTTCCCCTGCTGACGTAGTGTAAAAACCATATATTTTAAGACTAGATTTTTTATTGTTTTTTTTTAGTCAAAAACCGGAATAAAATTGACCTCTTCTAATAATTACTTAACTACGATTTTATGCTACAGGGGGACACCTTCAGCAGTGTAGCTACATATCTGGTAGCTATCCACGCGTCTTTTTTTTCTTGAATGGAGACGGCGTTCGTCCTTTTATTTTCGATTATATATTTATATTCTAGTATTTTAAGAAGTAATGTTTCTCTTTCACTAGTCACTAGTACTATAATTTGAGGCTCTGGTCCGTTTTATCTAAAGCAAAATTTAACTCTAACAGACATTATTTATTTCATGTATTATGACTTCGCAATCTTCATATACAATCAACGGTATGTGTGTAACTCTAAGTACGCCGAAAAATGTTTAACAAAATCAAAATCTGAACATTCTGAACGAAAATAAAGAGGGAAAATTCAAAAATTGTGGGGTTAAGTTATTTATCGACGGTTTTAGTTATAAATCAAAATTCCCTATAGCTTTACACCAAATCTGCGAGGTTGCCAATATCAATCTATACTTAGGGACCTCAAAAATATTGCGGGGCAATATGTTTTATCTTAAGGTGCCCTTAAATATTTGGGGAGACCTAGTTAGTCTAGTCCTAATGCATATACTGTGTAAAAGGGGGTTATAGCTTTTCCCTCTCTGACATGTGTATATAGTAATGTTTTCTGCTCTAGTCTTAACGCAGGAGATTTGGAAAGTTAAAATTATTTGCCAATTTCTGTTTGACGGTAGGTAATTTATGTTAGTCCAGGTGATATAATTGTAAATGTTTTGTCCCATTTTTTTTTGGACGTGGTGAAGGCACTCTCTTATTTGAACACGTTCTGACGCTGGTGAAGGCACCTGTCCTATTTGAAAATGTTCTTTATTAATATATATCTTACTTTTAGAATATAAAGGGCTCCGATTTACCCATATTACATACGATGTAACCTAACCACCCAGATTTCAGCTGAAATTTGGAAAGTACTTCTATAGAAAAAAATACTAATATACTTTAGACCTAGTTGGCGTTGTTTTCTAACATACTCAAATTAACACAGGTTCCTTTATTGGTTCCGCGTTCGAACCGACGAAACCGAAACTTTCTGTATCACCTATACGTGCTGCTATTGTACTACACAATCAAGTACGCAAGTTACGCATAATTTTATTTTAACATTGGTAGCAGATAAGTTTATTATTTTTGCCACATCTGCTAGCACCCACACTACTATGTCTAAACAGCGTTATCTAATTACTCTGCAGATTAAATTATTGAGAGATAACCGAAATACGTATTTCCACCTTAGTAGCTACAATAAAGATATCCACAACACAAAGTAATGATCCAAGATTCATAAAATGCCGACGAAATGTCTTTTGGTCTTTAAAAATATTATAATATATATATATATATATATATATATATATATATATATATATATTTTTTTTTTTTTTTTTTTTAACAACCCGCTTTTGTTAAACTCTTGCAAATTCTTTTCCTATGATTATTATGTATTATATTATAATATTAATACCTTTAATTACTATTATCAATATATATATATATATATATATATATATATATATATATATATATATAATATAATAATAATAACACTGCAATAATTCTGACTGTATCGCATAATATATGACATCATAGGTAGTTAAAACAACAGAACAGTTGTTCTTTTATGCCAGAAATGTTTGGTTTTTTTTTACAGTTGGTGCCGTGAGACATAAATACGCCATTTTGTCGCTACTGTCACTTGATATTCCCATTATTGGTCTCTGGTGAAGTAAATTAGAGAAGGAGAAGTACAATATTAAGTGAACTATAAGTTAAAAAAGGCTATGGCTTCACTTTGTGGAAGATTTGTTGCAAATACAGCTCGAAGACATGTTATTTCCACAAGTTATCGTTGCGCTTCCAAAGGTAACATTAAAGTTATATATTTGCTATTTTAATGAACATTACGTAATTACGTTTCAATCTTGTTGGGATAACAAGCCCTATTGCCCTTTTTCTGAGTCTTTTTGGATTTTAATCAGTCTGAGCTGGAAAGAACATAGAAACCTTAATTTAACTTAAATGTAATTTTGTTTTGAAAACTGGGAAACCATTTAAGGGTTTAGTCTCTAGTCTATGTGAGTGTGATAAAACGTTGCCTAGCCGGCGTTATAACAATTTTTCTGATTATTTTATCAGTTAGTTATCTCTTTTCATGTCTCTTAGGTGCAAGTAACCCAGTTACAATAATTTCAAGTGGTTAAATTCTATAACACTCAAATTAAATTTGAGACATAACCTTAAAACTATTTTGTTCTTGTATGGGAATGTAAGAACAGTATTTTTAGAATGGTAGTCACGCACGAATTATGTGTGGTTGGAAGTTCACTACCTTAATAACATTTCTTACAAATAAGTTTAATAATATTGCATTATTGTGACAATTACACACAGGTTTAGATGAACATTTCTTTGCAATAAAAACATTACCAAAAAAACTTTGTTTTATTCTTTTTCAAATGGTAATATTTCTTTAGCTTTGCTGTTGTATCAGGACATGAACATATATGCTGTTACAAGTATCTAAAATATGCAGTTTTCAAATGTTTTTTTTTTGTAAAATTTAATCATTATAAACCTGTCTGGAATTTTGTGTCTGTTCTGATCTCATATTCTCCATCTATACAACCCAGCACTTTTAGGTTTTTTAATGTCATCCCTGTATTTTAGTTTGGATCTTTCAACACTTCTGTGTGCAATGGTCCTACAAGGTCAAACATTCTTAATATGTCTCGATTCTCTTATGAACCTTATGATATCTGGTTCATTATAAAGGTGGCAAATTTCAAAATTATGTCTGCATTATAATTAATTATTATGTATCTGTAAAAGCTGCTGAAAATATAAGTAGGTTTTTTTATTTGCTGAATGACCTCTGTCATCCATAATTGCTTGGTTGGTTGTTATGATTCTGGCTCTTTTCAGAGGCAGTTTGGCAGCTCAAAGTTGGGTACCATGGTGCTGTCAGGCTCAAAACTCTATCCATAGTTCATGGTACTAAAGTCTTTTCACGTTCAAGATAGGCTGCAAGTAAAGTTTGCTAGAAACATATCTTGCACATAGTTGTTCAATTTGATATCACTTCTTAAATATTATGATAGTCTGGTATTTGCATAACTTGCAGTCGGAGCTCAAATTTGATTTATTAATTATTTTATAGTGTATTATCTGGCTCCATACTGATAGACTGTTTGAGGTTTGACAAAAAATCTGCTAAAAATAAAAGAATAAATGGTGATGCGTTTGCCCCCATTCGAGAAATATGGGATATGTCTATTGATATATTTAAGAATGTTATACCCCGACGTCATCATCATATCTGCATTTGCAGTTCCAATGGTATGGCGAGAACCCACCAATAATTCTGATGATTGTTAGTTTTGCCTGACAAAGACTGAAGGAAGGGAAAGCACAATATAGAATATCCAAATTTGTAATCTGCCACATGACCTGTTCCTCATAATGCAAATTTGCCAGTGCCGATTGCGCAAGCTATTGATTTGGGAGATAATGGATAATGCATCATCAGGCAGCTCAGAAGAACAGTGCACCGATCCCACTTTTACCACAGGTCCCAGTTCCGCCAAGCCACATTAGATTGTTCAAAGTGAATTAAATGATTTAGTACGTGATTTGGGGTTATCCAAGCAACAGTTAAAACTTCTGGGTTCCCGTCTTAAATGGAACCTAGAAATGCTATTTTTTCTGAATTCTACAGTATGGAAAATTTGTTGTGTGCGTGTACTGATATAGACAGTTTAATGCAGGAACTTGATATTTGAACTAAATATAGGTTAAAAGCTGTGTTATTGCATAATGGAAATTTAAAACCCTCTATATCAGTTGCCCATTCAGTTGCAATGAAAGAAAATTATGAAAATATGCGCATGATTTTGGATAAAATAAACTACAATAGGTATAAATGGAAAAAACATTTTTGTCGGCCAGTGTTATTTATGAACCTCCATTTTCACTGTTAATCTCCCATTGGCCATCTATTCTCCTTGACCAAAAATCCACTCTTTATAAAACCTTTAAAATTTATAACGGTTTACTCTTAGAAATCAGGTTAACTTAGTAATGTTAAAAAAAAAAAAAAGAATATCAAACATATTACTTTAAAAAAGCATATTATAACCTTTCAGAATGCAGATCACCTTTAATTAGTGGTCATTATATGTCAGTCCTATTTTTAGTTGAAAAGTCTCATTTTTTTTATTAATGTATTTTATCTTTTTTTTTTTGAAATGGTATATTTTTATATACATTTTTTTTATCTCATTGACATATCAAAAATCTGCATCTACTTCATAGATATTTGAACTGTTGAGTTTTTAGAGTTAAGATTTGTTTTCCAACTTTGTCAATAAGAACCAAATCTTTAGACAATAAAGGATACTTCACTATTAATTTAAATTTGTTTCAGTAACGTTGGGAGATCCCGTGGATCATGCTACTGGTCTCGAGAAACGTGAGTTACTTGCTAAAGTGGCAGGTAATGAAAATCCATTTGATATGAGGGTTATCAAAAGAGGGGCGGGTACTAAAGCACAACCTAATGAAATACCTTCTGCCTTTGATGCCAGACTAGTTGGATGCATTTGTGAAGAAGACTCCACAAGCATTAACTGGATGTGGTTGCACAAAGGAGAACCAAAGAGATGTGAATGTGGTCACTGGTTTAACTTGGTATACAAGGCACCAGTATAATTATTTTTTGTTAAACATTAGATAGATATCTTTAAATAGTATTTAAATACAAAACTCCAAATAAGTTGTAAAATGTTCATTTTCTTTTATTTGCCATGTTGAGTAACTGTGATTATATTCTACAATTTTATCAAAGCTTGTTTATGGTTTTTGTTCACTATACAACTAAAAACTAGTGAAAAGTTGAACATTATTCGACTTTAAAAAATACATTGCTGTTTTGAACAAGTATTTTTGCTTTTATACTTCTAATTTAAAAGAACTGAAGACCTCACGGTAAATTATTTGAAATGTTTTATATGACAATTTAAAAATAAATGTACCAAGTTTTCATTTGTTAAAAAATCAGTTTTGATATTTTGTGATTTTTTCCTCTATGTAATTGTACTGCTAATTTCCCAGTGAAATAAGTTTGCATATGAAGATGTTTCTACAAACTATGGTTGCTACTTACTTTAGACACCTGAAAGAGAGACAATTAAAGTACAGTTAATATCAAGATAGTTTATTGAAGTTTTTAGAGTAGTTTCATTGGTATTAGTCATAGTATACTTGCACCAAACTTGGTTTAAAATTTCCTAGAAATATAGTGCATAAAAAAAATTATCTCCTGTATCTTGAAAACACAAAAACAAAGTTTGCTTTCTTCTATTTATATGATTTTTTCTAATTTTTATGAGAATACATCCCCAAAGTTTTGGACATGAAATAATGTTACAAATTCGAAAGGATAGCATTGGCATTTCTAAAACCATAGGAGATACGAGGTTGGTTAAATTAGAGCAAAGTTCTGCAATTTAATGTAGAATAATATGGCGCTGACAAAGCTGGAAATTTTGGACTATCCATTAAAAATTGAAAATAGTAATTTTCCTGTTTATTTTTTGCCAGGCTGCATTTGAAGAAGTAGTTTTACATCACTTTTTCTCCACTACAAGATGGTGTTCTCAAGTTTTAAAATGATATGTTTCATCTTTGAAGTCATTAACTTTACTTGTTTTTTAATGTACTCCTGGATTTTTTATTTCATTTTTAACAAGCTCTTAAACTCCCAGAACCAATGATATATCGAACTCACAGTTTTTAAAATTCTTTCTGAATATGGCAAGAATCTGGTTTTCTGTCTCTCTCTCTAACACATTGTCGCTTATGGGAAAATCTTTAATCCTCTGTTCAAACATTAAGTGTGATGCATGGTTGGTTTTGAGAGGTTGAAAAAGTGAAGTCAATATCCAGGTCCAAAATTAAGCTGAGCACACTATTTTGTAGAAGAGGAAAACTGGCTATAATGATGTAATATAGTTTTGTCAAAATAAAGACAAAAATGGTGATTTTTGGAAATAGTCAGAATTGTCCTATTTGTAAAAGTCTTCTTGGGTGTTTAGTTCTATTGTATATATAGAAACACTAGTGGTTTCATAAGTGAACAGTTTTTATGTTTAAATTCTCCCAAAGTTAATTTTTTTTTAAATTAAACACCTAAAAGAATTCAAGTACACTATCTCGAATATATGTATATATGCCACCATTTTCTTGAAAACAATTGAATTTAGGTATGGTAAACAACACTGAATGTTCAGCACAATAAAAAAATGCGATAATATACAGTGCATTTCATTTAGAAAATGGGTATTGCCACCGGTTAGAAGCACAAGGTAGAAGCAGCAACACCCCACAAGAGACTTTATATTCATCTATGGCCAGAGCCTTCTTGTATTTTAATTAGTACACTGGCCTGAAGCAAATCATTTGTGGAGATAAATGTCTTGGGACCAACGAACCTGTTAAAGTAGATTGAGTGATATACCAATTTTAAAAAAAACAGCACATCTCCCTCTAATATAGGGGTTACCAAAGATATTTCATAAAAGTATATAGTTTCTTAGTTGATACTTTTGTGGAAGTATATCTAGATTATTCTAGATACTTGAAACAAAAGTATATCAGATACTTTGAAAAATATCTTAGATAAATATTATACTCTTACAAAACCCTATAACATAGCAACTACCAAATATTTTTCAGGTACCTGGTAAAAAATAAAGGAATAGCAAAACGACTTCTCATTGGTCGTGACGTCACTCCGCATATATGGGTCGTTTACATACGAATTCTGTTTAATATAATTCAAATATATAAAAAAAAGTGTGAGTGTTAAGTGATTTCCTTGTATTGCTGTAAGTTTCTGTAAACAGTATTTTGCGAGTAGTTTTGATTTACATTCGGTTTTGGCTTCGAAGGTTTGTCAATGCCTTCACAAACAATTTATTCTCTGTGGATATGTTTATGGTGAAT
>JAUTXW010003632.1:0-61320 GCA_030620095.1 Kuschelorhynchus macadamiae
ATAAATTGTATATAACCATTATTTATGCAAATCTAATCATATAATATTCACGGATTTTTTTCTTAAAAGTGTCTATACTATTAATTGCCTTTAAATTATTTGGGAGAGAATTAAAAACATGGCTTGCGTGATATGTGAATGAACGCCAAAGACGAGTGGTGGTGTGCAGAGGTACATGTAACAAATTTGGAATCCTTCTGGAACGTTCAAACATGTATCAGCAAAGTTAATTTTTGATATAAGTAATTAGGCGTCCGAGGATTAATTATTCGATTTAAGAAACATGCCCAGTGGAATATCCCGTCTTTGATACATTTTTATCAATATGTTGAATATATGACGGCGTTATGTGCTCCCTCCGTTTGACACCAGTGGCAAATCTCATGCAAGTATTTTTGCATGATTTGTATTCTATGTCCGATCCTGTCTAAAAGGCGGGGACCATAAACAGTGTCATAATAATCCAAACAAAGACAAAATTATTGCCTCCATCCAACTAGACTGTTTAAGTCCAATACATACTTGAATTTGTATATGGCTTTTAGTCTTCCATACGCTGATTTTAATATATTAGTTACGTGCATACTAAGAGTTAAATTGTTGTCCTAAAAGTCAGACCTAGATTTTTAGAATAATTTTCAAATTTTATGGGAATTCCGTTTAAAAATAGTTTAATTGTTAATTTCGATTTTTGCTCGCTGTTTATCAATTGCCAATCCAACCAATGCAACAGTTTTATTGGGATTTTAAAAATTAAGCCATTCTTCCACATGGTAAGTCTGCATTAAATAAATTAAAAAGTAGTGGGCTGAAATTGAACCTTGTGGTACACCGCTCGGCACCCTCAAAGAGTTAGAATATACCCGCTCTCCCTTTTTTATCAACGACGAATTGCTGCTCACGATCAGTTAAATATGACTCAAACCACTCAAGGCACTGACGAAAAGCCGTAAAAATTTAATTTAACAATAAACGATGGTCTAAACAATCAAATGCCTTAGAATAGTCGAGCATAACAGTTGAAACCTGCGACATGTCTACAGCACGCAGCAAATCATCAAGTTAAGTCCGATAGTGCTGTCGCAGTCCATATCAGGTCTAAAACCAGACTGCTTTTTCGGTAAAAAATTAAATCGATTTATATAGGATTTTGATTTGTTTATAGACAATCTTTCAAATATTTTAGGTACGCTAAGTAAGTATGCCAATCGGACATTAGTTCGGTTAGTTGAGATATGGTATTTCGTTTTGGTAAAGGGTAACCAGCGCATGTTTTTACCAATATCGTGGGGAACTATTTTATTTGAAGAGAAGCATTAGTGATATGGGTTAAGTTCTTTTAGCACAAAAAGGTATATATAACTTTAGCATTTCGGAAGGTATTTGATCCTTCCCTTTTGCGTTCGTTTTTATGCTGTATATTATATTAACTACGTCAGTCCCCAAAGCTGGATGAAATTCAAAATATGTATCATCGATACAATTAATAAAGTAGTTATTAATTTTTTCAGGATCCAGAAGATCTTCTGGAATTTGAGATTCATATTTTCCTATGAATATCCAATTTATGTAGTGTTTTTTCCACAAGACTTTTGAATTATTGTGATTCTTTTCGATTCAACATTCATAAAAGCGTTTCTCCTGCGTATAGAGACAGTTATAAAGTTTCTCATATTTTTGTAAATGTTTTTGCTACTGAACTGCACTGAACTAAAATTTATATCTTTTAGAGACCTTCTATAGTCTGAAAGAGCCCGATCATATCTTCATCATTGGCTATGTATTGGAGTAATCAGGCGATATTATTTTGTAACTCTTATTTTTTTACAGGTATACCTATGGAAAAAAGGTCAATAGTTTTTGTTCAAAAATACATATTTGTCATCAATCTCCTGAGAGCCTTGGAAAATATGCCATTCCAATTTATCTCCGATATAGCAGCATTAAAATCCGTAAAATTTATATTTCTTATATCTCTTATATAATAAAATTTTTGCTCATTATGTTTTTTATTAGGCAAATTTAATAAATAGTAGGTGAGATTATGATCAGATAAATGAAGGACACTAATGACATCACTGTTAATAACCATATTTGGTTCATTTATTAAAATTAAATCTATAGAGTACTGGTATTACTCGTCACCCTAGTAGGTTTTTTAATTACTTAGAGTTAATGAAAGCGATGTTAAAAATTATATTTAAGAAATTAAATTCCACCGTGGAAGTATCAAAGTAATTAATATTAAAGTCTCCCATACAAAGGAGTACATCTGAGGATATTGAACAATCAGCTAATATGTTTTCCAAAGACTGGAAGTGGCGCTTATAAGATGCCCTTGGTGAACGTCGATACAACAACCTCACCCTTCGTTATTAATAAAAAGCCTTAAACCAAATCATCTCGACATCAGCGGAACTGCTATTTATAAACTCGATATTTTTAATATAAGAACATTGTCTGACGTACACCACCACACCACCACCCCTACTCGACAGTCTATCCTGTCTAAAACAAATATCCGGAAATAGACAACTCGACGTCCCGCACACCACCATCAACCAACCATGTTTCTGAAATAGAAATTATATCTAAATGATGAGTAAAATTAAATCTTTCAAAATCGCTAGTTTGTTTAAAATCGATCGTATATTAAGATGCGATACGATCACCCCGGACAAAGCGCCATCAATTCCATCCTCTACTACATCATAGTCCTGCAAAGACATTCTCAAATAAACACAAATAAAACATACAACACTATTAAGTTCCCTATCCCAAAATTATTTGAAAATAAAATGACGGACAAAAAAATAATATCCTATATCTTTTGCGTATCATCATGCTTAAAAATTATATGCATATTCTAACAAATATCAGGTACTCAAAACAATATTTAAATATCTATCTACTTCAATCCTTATAAATGTATCTAAGCATTTTTAGCTATATTAGGTTATAATATAAGCATAGTACTTTATATGTTCGTAAAATATCGTGTATGATGTAATGACGATATACAAAAGGTATGCAAAAAAACATAAAAGTATCATAAATAATTGTTCCTGCTTAGGTATTATAGATCGACATAAGCGATAAAGTTGCAGTCTATAAGTCGTTAATATTCGACACACATATTTTGGTATTATTCTTAATAACAAAAAATGATGTATTCTTTTCTCTATTTAAATTAACATCTTCATGTGATTTTCCCTAATTTCTACTGATTTAAACAACGTGTTCATTATGATAAAATGATCAAAAAAGGAATGGTCACGAAAAGCAAATTAGAGGGACAGATTTTAAACAATGATGGATACCTTCTGAGGTAGTAGGCGAAAATCAACTGAGCGTGACCCAATATGGTTTCCATTTTTTTCGACCCCACGTTTGATTGACTGGCGTGGTGGCGGACATTACAGCTCGGAGCCACTCCAATATCTTATCGACGAAATAACCTTTTAAGGGTGAGCGGCAGGGCTGCACCCTCCATATCCGCCGCATCCCCATCGCGCGACGACGAAAAATGAAGTTCCTGCTGCTCGCGTTATTCGCCTCTCCCCTATTTTAATTATCCTCATTTTCCATTTTCCTTTCGCCCGGTTTTTTCGCGGTATCAAGCGCCCCGCGCGTTCCTCCTTGGAGACATAGCCGCAGGACGTGGGGTGCGTATCTGAAAAAAAACGGAAAATTATATTAAATACGTTTTCTCGACTGAATTCAAATAAAAAAAAATAACGCACTGAAAATAAAAAAAAATATTATTTTTTTACTTCCCTCGTAAAGGAAGTTTTGTAATCGTGAAAAAATCACCCTCTGATGTTGTTTCAGATCTTTGCGTTTCAGCGTCTCTAAATGCCGATAAATATGTTTTATAATTCCGTCGGTCTGTCGTCACCCTTTCGTGGCTAGCTAAAAAACTACTAATCCCATTAACTTGAAATTTTGGTCAAGAATTAAGGGTCATATGACGATAAAAATGCAATATGGCAAAAAGAAAATAGCAGTTTTATAAATGTTTTACATTCAACCTGAAAAAACTAATAGCAAATTTTGTACAATAATTAACTATGGTAAGAGGTGAACTGGTAAAATTGTGGCATGAATGGCGGTTAACTAAAATACTTTTAATCGAAAATAAAATCATCAAGTTTTGCATATGTTCACGATTTAGCATTCCAAAATGCCAAAAATAATTTGAAAATTCCGTCAGTATGTCTGTCTGTTTGTGTGTCAGTTCGCGTCATAGTTTAAAAACTATGATACCCGATTTATTTTAAATTTTGGTCAAACATTAGGGTGGTCGTACGGAAATGATAAATTCGTAAGTTGTGGTAAAAAATTAAGAAAAACATTAAATTTTTTGTAAAACATAGGAAATACATATAGGGATAAACTGGTACCAATTCAATATGGCAGAACAAAATTATGGTGTGTATCAATGTAAATACTTAATCAATTTATTTTAAATTATACCTAAAAATCAGATGTGGCTGTGTTAGAAACTGATAATATTGGTAGTAAACCAACAACTTCCCAATTGCTTGCAAAATGTAGATGAACTTAATACTTACTTTACTAATATAACTAAATACATCAATAAGCCTCACGAAGAATTTATGAAGTATTTATGGAACATAAAATTACACAAAATTTAAATTTAGGCTGGTAACGCTAGATACAATAATTTCCAATTTAAAAACCATAGAGAGCAAAGCATTTGGAGCTGATAATTTAACTATTACACTTATTTTACCTTATTGTCCTGCCATAATGAATCCCCTAACTCACTTTATAAATGTTTGTTTAGAAAAAAATCATTTTCCAGACCAATGGAAGGATGCCAATGTTATTCCGTTGCCGTAAAGTTAAAAATCCTACTGAATTTAAACAAATCCGTTCAATATCGGTTCTTCAAGCTATCTCTAAACTATTAGAAAAAATTATGAACCAGCAAATAATTGATTATTTGAATATTAGCAATTTGATCCCTGAATATCAGTCTGGCTTCCGTAAAGGTTATGGTTGTGCAACCGCATTATCTCAGGTAACGAAATATTTAAAGCCCTTGATAATAATTTAGCTATCGTTTTGGTTCTTTTGGATTTTACTCAAGCTTTTGACATGGTCAACCACGAAATATTCTGGCTTTGTTGCATTATCTGGTCTTAGCGATTCTGCGGTGGCACTGGTGTCTTCTTTTCGTCAAACAGAAAACAAAGAGTAGTACTTGATGGTAAAATATCGGAAGCCCTTAATGTTGCCTTTGGGTGCTAAGGAGAGGATTCTGGGTCCACTACGCACACTCTCTACGTCGCAACTAATAAATAAATTTTTGAAACCATCATTGCTACGCAGGTGATGCCAGGTCTATTAGTCATTTAAAGGTATCGTTAAGTGCCGAGGCTAATGGAGGCATTAACGCGGATTTAAACACCTTATATACTGAAACTCAAAACCTCCTCTTAAACATTAACCCAACCAAATTAGTAGCTATTCTTTTTTGTAGTGATAATAATCGAGCAAATATTTTAGATAACTTAAATCTACACATAAATAATGTTCCCATAGCTTTTAAAAACTCTGTCAGAAATTTGGGACTCATAACGGATCATAAACTTAGATTTAAAGAACATGTTACTCTTAAACTAACAAGTAGATATTCCGCCTTTAAAAACAATATTTTCGCAAAGGCACTTTTTGAGCTTTGGCATTTAGAAAATGCTCTGTGGCGCACTAGTGTTATCACCATTAAATTTCTGTGATATCATCTATGGACCTTGTTTTGATAATGTCGACGCTAATAGAATACAAAAACTCAAACAACTCAACAAATTCCTGTCTAAGGATTATTTATAGTATAAACAACACATTTCTCAAAAGTTAAAGAAGCAAATTAGTTAAATATCCACAATAGGCAAATCTTACATGTTCTTGTTCTTTTTTTATAAAAATCCTTAAGTTTAAGACTCAATATTTACACAAAAAAATAACTTATCGTTCTGGTGTGCACACTTTTAGTATAAGACGAAAAAATCTATTAACTATACCGTTACAAAACAAAGACATTTTTAAAAGGTCTTTTTCTTATTTAATTGCACATTAAAAAATAAATTTAAAGTAAATGGATTTACTGTCTCAGAGAAAGTTTTCAGAAAAAACCAAACTGCTTCTTCTAAACGAAATTTAATTGATTGCCTATGCCACCAAGTGTTAAATTTGGTACCTATCTCTATCCTTATCCATCTCCATTTTTAAGTAAATATGTGCTTTTTTGTTTTTTTTTTTAAGTTTTTATTTTTTTTTAAATGTAATTGCTTATGAATTTCTTTTCACCTTTCAAATATTTTTTGTGGCCTCAACAGAATCCAGGGAATAAACGTCCCGGAAATCTAAAAACAAGGTCCGTTAGTTACCGTGATTATTATTATTGTCAATATTAATTTAAGTAACTTTGTTGACTGTATTTATTGGTAACTAATAAACGACTTGTTAATATAGTGAAACAAACTCAATAAAAATGTTTAGGAAGACATTATATAAGTGTTACTAAATTATTATCTACTGAACTAAATTGGTAAAGTGTAAACCTTTAGATTTTCTAAGATCATACTTGTCTCGCAGAAAGCAGACTGTGAAAGTAAATGGTGTCCATAGTAACTTGAAAATTGTTGAAACAGGGTTTCCTCAAGGTTCCTTGCTTTTTAAAATTAAAGATTTATATATATGAAGTATTTTGTTTGTATACCGTAACAAGCGTTTTTTTTTCTCCAATTATTGTACATATTTCGATATGTACTTTTAAATTGAAGAAATAAACTATTGATTTTGATGATTTTTAGTTTTTAAGGAGAGATTCATACTTATGTTTTCAACACTCCACCAAGTCGCCATTTTGTTTCGCCATCTTCGATTCGTACCACATTTTTACCAGTTCATCTCTATGTCACACTTAATTCTTGCACACAATTTTAAATCAATTTAATTAAGTACCTTTTTCATGCTGATTTTTTAAATATTTTATTAAGCTGCAATTTGTTTCGATGTCTAGGATTTGTACCAACATTTTACCAGTTGAATTCAATGGGATACTTGATGTTTGTGCAAAATTTCAGGTAAATTGGAGTAGTTTTTTAACATTCCACCAGGTCGCCATTTTGTTTAATCATTTTGGATTCGTACCAAAATTTTGCCAAATGATTTCTACGTAATGCTTGACTTTTGTACAAAATTGTATGTAAAAATCAAACTTTAGTCTGACTCTATTTGACAGAAAACCAGTCCTACACCACTGGCCGTAACTTCGCCAAATTTCGATCTTGTTAGCGAACTCGTAGCTCTTTATTTTTTTCATTAAGCCCGCCTTTATATTAATTTTCGACATCAAAGGGGCGACGAATATTTCTTCAATTTCGAAGGGTGTCGGGCGACGATTTTCTTTCAAAGGTTTGTTAAGATGAAAAGAATGGGGCCGGTAATGAGGCCTTAAGTTTTAAGATTTCCCATCTCGAGAGGGGCCGCCTTTCGAAAAATCCACCGAAAAAATGTGTAATTACGAAGATTAGGTTTTTATAAAAAGTATTGTTCTTTGTAGTCGCGGTTGTTTGTCAGACGTTCTACTAACTCCTTTGTGCACGGCTCTCGCTAGTTTGTAATTAAAATGTACAATGAAAGTCTCTAATTTCTCTAATTGCTCTACCGGTGACGTGAAGAAAATTAAAAGATTTAAGTTTCATTCGAGAACTTTAATTGTCTGACGACTAATTCTCTCCTTTTTGTAATTGGTTGGTGTCGTTTCCGGTAATTTGCGACCATATTTTAATTATTTGAATGTCCTGCCAAGAAACGCTTTTGCGTTTTATCCAAACTCGAATTGTTATCACGGATATATTGCTCAACAAGTTTACAGAACTTTGGACCGCATTTTTCTCTCTCACTGCTTGCACTGTTTCTATTTATTGTATACAAATAGTTGCAGGTCTTTATATACTGTTATCATTTATTCAAATAATAATAATAATACTTTTATTTCACCAATAAAACAGATGTACATAAAAATATACCTTCAGTAATTGCAGGAAACGTCAAGATTAAGCTAAATATACTAGGAGATAAAACTATATCGTCAAAAAAGTTATAGGTTCATGAAATTTGGCTAAAAAAGAAAAAAAATGCGAAAATAAATTATACATTAAGTTTTTTTGAAAAAATGTGGATTTATATGCACTAGGTAGTAGTAGTAAAGTTTTGTTTCTAGTATTGTAGCTATATGAAGTGATATTGCCTTGAAGTTTTTTATGATGTTGATAGGCGAAAACGCAAACTTTAAAGATGGAAATTCCTGCCAAGCTCAATATTTTCAATTGCCTGAAACAGTTTCTACACGACTCTGTACATGAAAGATCAAACATAATTCGGATTGCATACTTTTGAAGCAAAAACACTCTTGTTATATTCGAGCTTAAACCCCAATTTATAATAACTTACGATAAGTGAGAATGTATATTAGAATAATATACTGACAATATAGCATTTTAACTACAGTAATTTGATAATGAGTTTAAACCATAACAATTTTTTTAAACTTTCTGCATTCCATATGATTTCCCTAAGTTTCTATCAATTTCTAAACCTAACTTTAATAAGGAAATCGAAGGTTTTCTTTCACTTTCAATTTCGTGAAGTAAAAAGTTGTCATTATTTTGTTTTTTATTTGAAAATACGACAAAATTTGTTTTACTTTGGTTTATAATCAAACAATTTTTTTTAAACCATAACATTATACTATTATAAACTAAATCTGCTGTTCTTTTAAGAGATACTACATTTTTTCCCACCTTCACAATGTTTATATCAACTGCATATGATATGACAGAAATACCAGTCGAGATATTTTTTAACTAGGAAATGAGGTCATTAGAATAAACAGGATATAGCAACGGTCCAAGAACTGAACCCTGCGGAACACCTCAATCTACTCTCAATGAGGCGCTCCTCATCCCATTTACCAAAACACACTTTTGTCGCCAACTCAAGCTTCCATGCTTGTCCTCTAATACTATAACGATGTAGCTTTAACAAAAGTGGTTAACCATATCGAATGCTCGGAAGAAATCCACAAATAAACCCAAAATATGAAGTTGTTTATCAATTGCATCAACAACTGACATAGTTATTTGCTTTTCTGTTCAACGTTTGTGTTAATTTTTTTATATTTGTTTAAACCCAGTTCTCCTAATAAAAATCTTCTTTTTGGTATTCTTTTGATTCCCGTGACTTCAGTTATTTCTCTTGAGCTAAATATCTAACTTGGTCGAAAATTTCTTATCAACCTCTAATTATATCAATCAATTCTTCTGTTCTGGCTCTTCTCTTTCTTCCACGTCCTTGTTACTTTCCTATTAAGCTACTGGTTTCCCTTCAATGCTTGAGAAATTTTGCAGTGGTTTTTGCTTGCCATTTTTTTTTGAGGAAACATGTGTACTAAATTAATTACCCTATAGTTAAGCGAATCTGCTAAAGATTTAATAAAATCTTATCTTCATGGATTAATGAAACCATAATAGACACCACTTTTACATTATTACATCTGATATAACAGATCATGTTCCTATTGTTTTAAAAATTCAGTCCCTTATTAAAATTAATAAAAATTATAAAAACGAAGAAAGATACTACATGCATCTCAACTATAATAAATTAAAGCAAATATTAGAGAAAACTCGATGGGATGATGTGTATGACAAAAACCAAAGCGAATCTGCATATGAATTTTTTAGTAATAAATTAAATTACGCCATTAAATCTTCACATGAAAAAATCACAATAACTGCAAGGACAAAAAATCTAAAGCCTTGGATAACTTCGGGCTTAGTAAAATCTATTAGACATAGGGACATATTAAAAAAACAAATTCTAAAAAATAAAAATAATGCAACACTTATAAGTGAATACAAAAATTATAGAAATGCTCTAAATAAACTAATAAAAGAAACTAAAGCAAACTACTTTAAAAACAAATTTGAGGAAACCAAGCAAAATCCCAAAAAAATGTTGCAAATAATATATGAAGAACTACAGTATAAAAATACTACCCAAAATAAACAAAATCTCTCGCCAAAAGATGATAACAATGTTTTACAAGAAAATAAGAAAATAGTTGCAGACATATTTAATAAATACTTCATAAATATTGGTAAAACAATGGCAAACTCCCTTCTGAGAAAAAATATAATAACAACCAAATAAATTATCCGAGTATATTTTTAATGCCAGTATCTGAGGAGGAGGTAAAAAAAATTATAAACGGCTTAAAAAATAACTCTGCACCTGGATAAGATGGAATTACTAGTAAAATGCTGAAAGAAATATGAAATTTTATTGCTCTAACACATATTTTTAACTGTTCCATTTCGACGGGTATAATTCCTTGTGAAATGAAGAAGTCGGTATGACCTATTCATAAAGGTAAAGAGACTTATTTACCGGGCAATTACCGGCCGATATCTTTAATTAATAATATTGCAAAAGTATTGGAAGTTTGTACAAGGGACAGAATTATAAGCCACATAGAAAAACATAACATTCTTTCTCCGAGTCAATTTGGATTTCGTCATGGAAGATCAACGGAAGACTCACTTTATAAGGTATCAAACTTTATTTATAATGCTATTCAGAGAAGTAAAAAACCCCTTGCTATTTTCTTGGATTTGGCCAAAGCCTTCGATACCGTACTGCATGATATTCTTCTAAACAAGCTAAGCAAGTACGGAATAAGAGGACTATGCCATAACTTAATAAGGAGTTATCTTGAAGATCGTAAACAATGTGTAAGGGTACAAAATGATTACAGCAGTTTTGAAATAGTACAGTGTGGTGTTCCGCAAGGAACCGTAATTGGACGTCTCGTATGCAAATGATACTGTTTTTCTTGTACAGGGGGATACCTGGAATGCTACAGTGGAGCACACCATATCTGAATTTGCAAAGGCACGTCAATGGTTGGGTGAAAACCGATTGACAATTAACATGGAAAAAACAAAATTTATGTGTTTCAGTATCCTTGACTCTCGCCAATTTGATGCTAATCAGATAAAAATGCATAGGCTCCAGTGTTTATCAAATGAGACAATATGCCACTGCACTGATTTTCTGAATAAAATTGAATGTATCAGATATCTCGGCGTTGTAATTGATCAGAATATTAAGTGGGATAAACATGTAGAAAGTACAAATTCAAAACTACGTAAACTAATTTATAAATTCTATCAAATCAGAAATGTCATGCCAATCAATATCCTCAAATTATTATATATCACACTAGCTGAATCAGTCATTAGATACGGTCTGTCAATATGGGGAGGGGCATTTAATACAACACTAAATATATTAAATGTAACTCAAACTATCTCCTTAAAGTAATTTACAAAAAAAATCCCAGATACTCTACCGAACTTCTGTATCAAGAAGCCCAAGTTTTAACCTTACAACAGTTGTATGTAAAATCAGTACTTTTGATAGTTTACAAATATCCCGAACTAAGACTGCAACCTATTCTAAATAATTATCATACCAGAAGCGGATCGGTGGAGTCCGTATGTGTTCCTTTCCTGTCCAGAACAAGAAACCAAAGATATCTGACATGCTTTGGTCCTACACTTTATAACTTGCTTCCGTTTAATATCAGACGTATACGGAACAGAAACCTTTTTATTCTTCGCTTATGTTAGTGTGAAATTATATGATTTTAGGTTAGCCACGTACTTAGTTTGTACGCAGTATCATTTATTTAGTATAGGTTATAATTTAAGAATTTAGCAATAGGTAATTACAACAAAATTTCTTTTCTTTTGTACACACACAGATGATACATCTTTCAAGAAATATTGTAAACATTTTCTACGTAATATATTTGATTTGATTTGATTTGATTTGACTTAAATCTAACTAATTTGACAAAAACTCTCTGAAATCATATTGACAGTTGACAATGCCAAAGCCAAATTAAATTGGTGTATATTATTAGTGACTAAAAAATGTAGTGAAACATATGTCCTGAATTTCAAAATGTTTGGCGGTTTCCTTTTTATGTCAGTGTTTTCAATCGTTCAGCTACAGAAAAAACGAATTGCTTCAATTTTAGCTGAAACAAATAAGAATTATTTTAACAAACTGGTATAATAGATAATGCCGGAAAACCAGATTTGTTAGATAATAAATACAATAATTATTAAAATAAATTCCAAAGTATTAGAGCATAGGTATAAGAAAATGTTATACAGTCGCAACAGTAAACACTAAAACAGTCTTACTATTAATTTGTCACGTAAAATGATAAAGGAAAAAAATAAGACGAAAGGATATACATAATCGAAATCTGTTAATTTCAAACTTTCCATTAGTACCCTGAAAACATCATTAAAATTTATTCATCCTACTGAAGTTTTATTGTACTTAGGATTTATTAATAAATAAGTCATTTTATAATTCCATTAACTTAAAACTATCTATTGGTATAATTATAAATAAGAGCACTTTAACAATTTTCTGAAATCTAAAATTATCCAATTATTATCATCGGTTGACTGTGTAAAACTGGTAGATGAAACATGGATATTCAGCTCCTTTGCTGAATATTCATGTTTCATCGAAAAATACTGAAGTATAATGTTCTTACGATTCGATATTTCTTTTATATTCACTCAAAAATTGCATTCTCTTCATTTGAATGTCAGGTAATTCCATTAAATATTTTGGGTTACTAGTTTTCTTCCATCTGAATCCTCTGCTACGGCACTAATTTCACAGAAAAAAAAAGGGAATAATTAACAAAAAACGTTGAAATCTTCATTTAACTTCTTGTGTAAACTGGCCATTGTAACATGTTTCTTTTTATTCATATAAATTATATCCTTTGTACCCAATCCATGATATAAATTGTATCCCTAACATTATTCTTCATAAAATGAGAAATTTTGGTTCTGGTATGTTGCTTGAATATGTTTCGTCTGATTGAACTACATTTTTTTTAATGCGAGACACAGTAGCTTGACTGACTTTTAATACCTCCGACGCCCTCATTAGTAAATTATTGTTGTAGTCAATTAGTAAACCTTCTCTAAGCTGCTGCTTTTCTCAATTCAAAACATGACAGCCCATTAAAAATTAATAATTGAACATGTTGATTATATCACAGCATTTTCGAATAAATGACAATATTATTTTGAGATTGACGAACAGGTAAAAAAATCAAACGACTGTAGAAGCGACAGTCATTTTGTATTGAAATCTTTCATTGCCTACGTTTTCTATGAATTAAAATAGTTATTTATACTATAAGGGACGTAAGTAACATTTATCAGTCGAGGACGAGTTTGCGCATAAAAGTTCGAGACTGGTTAATGTACTTACATCCCATATAGTATATAACATTTTTCCCCCTCCCTGTATTGTATGTTTACAAGAAAATGCTGGATGCATTTCTGGATTTTCATTATCATTACATTCTATAGCATTCTCATTAATTTATGAAAGCAACCGTGATCCGTTGCCAGAGCAACATATGCAGTTTTTATTTTATCAACAACGTTAAGTTGACAATTCATTGTTTGATTCTGTGTGGACAAAATGGATGTTTCAGACATAGAAGAATCAGCGAATATTGCTTGTTTATCTCTACTACCTGAAAAGTCGAAAAAAAGGTATGAAGCAGCATATAAATCCTTTAAGAATTGGTGCCAAAGCAAGGCGGCTACTGCAGTCTCAGAAACCTTGTTTTTGGCGTATTTCCACGAAAAAAGTGCTGTATTGAAGTCCCCATCAAACTTATGGTGTGGGTATTCGATGCTGAAGTCCACCCTATTTATAGAGGAAAATATAGATATTTCTAAGTATCCAAAACTTCGAGCATTTTTGAAAAGAAAAAATGATGGTTATAGACCCAAAAAATCGAATGTGTTTAACAGGGAAGATATGAATAAGTGGATGCTTGAAGCCCCCGATGATATATACTGATTGATTAAGGTGGTAATGGTAATGGGAGTTGTTGGAGCCTGCCGTTCTAATGAACTATGTGAAATGAAAATGGATACTGGACACTCTTTTAGAAGAACGTCGGCAACTTTATTAGCAAATACTGGAGTTGATGTATTAGCTATCAAGCGACATGGTGGATGGAAATCCGCTACTATTGCGGAAAGTTACCTAGCTGAGAGCCTCAATAATAAAAAGGAAGTAGCGAATAAAATTTTATACAATAAGACCCAGCCAGAAGTCTCTTGCAGTGCTTCAACAGTGACAGAAACATTGGTTAGAAATGAAGAATCTGTGGAGTCAGAAAATGTAATACACATCGAGAAGAAACGAGAAAACGTGTTTCCAAATTTTGTTAATAATGTGAATAATTGTAATAATTGTACCATTAATATTCATTTCAATTAATATCACCGGATTTTTGTAATATGTTGATGAAATCAAAAATTGAAGCTACTTATAATAATTTTAGATTATTGTTTCCCTAGGGATATAAGTTGACTTACATCCTGTCGTTAAGGGCCACCAATACCTTGCTGAGTAACTTTCAATTACGTCTGTCAAAGCACTGTCAAAATAGGTTGCTTACAGTACAGGGAGGGGAAAAGAATTTTAAATATAAGAAAATGACGCCACAGTCAAACCCTATTATGTTTACTTTACTTTTTAATTTCTATCACCCAAAATTAACAACAGTTTTGCTGCGAAATGGCTTATTAATGTCAAAACTGCCAAAAAATATGCAAATGCGACAACTTTTATACTTTTCCAAAGTTTCCAGTTTGGAAATTGAATGAAAGCGCGCATATTTGCGTACGTTTTGAAAGATTTTCGCGCTAGTTCTCAGGGAACGTCATTATCAATACCTATTCTTCTTAAAGTCCTGTTATTAATATACAAAAAGATTTCGCAACAAAAACCTTTTCGGGATGTGTTACCGGACGTCATCCGAAATTACCGTTCCCTTATGCAAATTATAAATTAAGATAAAGGACAACCCCAGGGTAGTCCGCCAAAAAAACAATTGTAACTGGTTTCGAGACAGGTTATTTCTTCAGGCCTTTGTGAGAACCGTTTTAATTTATGCCAGAACGGCGAAAGGGGATTCTATTCTTTCTATTAAGGTACAGGTTTTTTTTTGTTTCTACTAATGTAACTGTTGGTTTCACATGACCTTTAGTAACAGAATAATTCCTAACAAAAGAACTATTCAAATCGTAATCTAAAACTACACTCAGTAATTTCATTTATAAATTTTAAATTGGCTTCAGTTATTCTAAAAAATCAATAAACAATAAAAATGTTTTGTATAGAGATGTCTATAACAATTAAAATTAAAAATTAATTATTTTGAAAAAAACAAAATTGCATATTTATTACTTTAAAATCTTCTTTTAAATCCTTCGCCTGCCGTGAACAAATCTAAAAAAATCGGTAAATTTGCTTTAGCCGGAACCTCCCTCGTCATGCTTTTTGGGAATAATTTAAAATAAATTCATTAAGTAGCTTTTACACTGACACACGCCGCTATTTCGTACCAGTTTATCCTATATATCACAATATTCAAGTGAATAAGATTTTTTTACGTTCATTTTTTTAAACATTTTATTTGTTCGACATTTTGTTTTGTCATCTCCCAATGTTAGCTTGGAATCAAAGGGTTTTGCAAAGAATTATCTATTTTCTTTCGTACCTACTGTTCTGGAATTTTTGGATTTTGTCTCAGGAAATACCCTATTCATCGCTGAACCATAATGTTTCGATCCGTTCTCAGGTCAAGATTCTTCAAAGCAGTTGTTGACATCGTTATATGCTTTTCTGTTCAACGTTTGGTGTTAATTTTTGACACTAATTTTTTTATAATTTTTAAACCCAGATCTCCTAATAAAAATCATCTTTTTGATATTCGTTTGATTCCCGTGACTTTAGCAGGGGCGTGCGGTGAAATTTTAAGAAAGGGAACCAATTTTTAGAAACTTACCTATTTGTAATGTAATTCGATTTTTCGATCATTTTATACAAATTCGTCAATGACGTCATCATAAAAACGTCGGTGCTGCGACATATTTTGGAGAAGTTTATTTTCAATGGACAACAACGATGTATGCGAAAGTCTCTTCTGCTCCGTTGAATTTCTCACGAAATTTTTTATACGTTTAAGTGTTGAAAAATTGCGTTCTACTGATGAACTTGTGGCAGGTATTGTCAATACTAATTCACACAATTTCGACACTTCGGTGTAGGCATCTTCCAGCTTCTTGTCTTTTAAAAATAGCGTTATTTTTTGCGCTAATGTCATCAGTTTCGTAAATCACTTTTAGTTCAGATCTCAGTAACGCTCGGTCGAAGAACTGGCCATAATGAAGAAGAAGAGATCTAAAGGCATCTTCTGGAAAAGTTTTCCTTTAAATGCCTCAAAATTGCAGAGCTCTAGGAATTAAAAATCATTTAAATCATTAAATCTATAGTTTATTTGTTGCTGAATTTGAACGATTATTTCATAAAAGAGGCGTCTGTATGATGTTTGAACAGCTCCGACCTTGTCTGTTCGAAGACGCTTGGCTTGTGGCTCTACATTTAACGTCATCGTTTTCTCCCAAAATAGGTCAAAGTCATCTCTTTTTTAGCTTAACATGAACTTAAAATCATCCACTTTTTTTAGACAAAAAGCAATATCATTTGTTTTAGTTTGTGATATATTAAAAACATTGTCCGAGATTGGAAATATTTCTGAAAATATGTTCAACAAATAATTAAAATTAAAATCTCGTTTCAAACAGTCCAAAAACCCCCTCGAACTATTTATTGCTTCTGAGTCCCACGTTTCATTATTTTCTATTATGTTCTCAAATAGTTCAATCAGTGATTCACGATTTTCAGATACTGTTAACACAAGTCTTCCATTATAGTTCCACCTAGTAGGAGCTACTTTGGGCAATCGTTTGTGGACAATGGAGTCCAAAGTTTGTGTACGTTTTGTTGACTTGGAAAAAGTAAAGTAACGAAAAATACTTTACACTCTTTAATGTGATTGATGGACTGGGATACAACTAAATTTAATTTATGAGCAAAACAATAGACAAACAAAGCACTTGGGAAAGTTTCTCGAATAGCTCCATCATAGCTTTGAGCAACTAATTTTTTCTCTCCATTAATTTCTTTAGTAACGTTAGAAACTAAAGTATATAATGTATCTGCTGTACGATTTTCGGACACATTCTTAAAACCTAAAAATCCCTCTTGAATACCTCCGTCTGTTTTAACGTAGCGTACTACTATAGATAATTGGCTAAAATTAATGATATCAGTTGTTTCGTCCAGAACAATAGCAATGAACCGCTCCTCGCCAATATCCTGCTTAATTCTTTTTAGAATAATGGTTGCAACGGCGGAAATTAAATCATTCTGGATTCGATTCGACGTTCTGCGAAAAACGCTAGACTGCTCTAAATGATTTTTTAAGAAATCATCATATTTAGCCATTAAACTAAGTAAATCTTGAAAATTTCCTCTATTTGAAGAAACCCTTGTTTCGTCATGACCTCTAAATCCCAATTCGTGCTGTCCGAGAAAACAAACAACATCGATAAGTCTTCTTAATATTTGCCTGTTTTTATCGACTAGTTCAATGTGTTGGCGGTGACTAATTTCCAACTGTTTATTAAGAGCGTGTCCAATTCTGGTTTTGCCGAAGATTTTTTCTTTTATGACGGCCTGCAAATGCGCTTTGGACATAATGTGTGTTTTTACAGCTTTATGGAAATTGTTTAAATCGGAAAAACCAGTTTTATTCCAGAGACCTTTTTCATTTTCAAAAAGTAAACATGGCCAACAAAATAATTTACTTATATTTTCACACCCGGTTAGCCATTTAAATTGTTCGTATTGTTTTTCCGGATAAAAATGTTTAATACAGTTTTTCATTTTTGTGGTTAAATGTTTCATAGGCGTTTTTGCCCTTCCTATGGAAATTATTTGAAGCTTATCAGCGAAATTTAATGTTGAAAATCCCTTTATTATTAAGACACACACCACACATTCACACAACTCTTCTTAAGAAATTCTCCAACATTTTCAACGTTATTACCAACAGCCGAAGTTGACGGTATTTGCATATCCACGTCCGTAATATTGTCTTCCATATCGCACCAAGCACGACGCGACGCGACGTACGTATCATACAACACACGGATAGCCGTTCAAACAAAGAAGCTACTCCAACGATAGCTTCCGTCCCCACTTAAAGCAAGCGACTGAAATGCAAAAATTGCAAACAGCCGGTGGAAAGTTCAATGGCTCGATTCACAGGAAATCAAGCATACAGGACTTAGCTGCAGAGAAGCTAGCGGCCCGCCTAAGTCCTATTCGATTTTGTGGCTCGATAATAGATAATATTTTAGCATTTTTAATATAAACTAAATTAATGGTTTCCTATTTCAAAAATGACATTTTAGAAGATGTTTTGTAATTTTTTTGGGAAAGCACTGCTTCCCTTGCTTACATAGACTACAGGCCCCTGAACTTTAGTTATTTCTCTTGAGCTAACTATCTAATTTGGTCATACATTTTTAATAATACCTCTAATTATATCAATCAATTCTTCTGTTCTGGCGCTTCTTTTTCTTCCACGTTCTTGTTACTTTCCTATTAAGCTACTGGTTTCCCTTAAATGCTTGAGAAATTTTACAATTGTTTTTGCTTGCCATTTTTTTTTTGAGGAAATATGTGTACTAAATTAATTACTCCATATATAAGTGAATCCGTTAAAGATTTAATAAAATCTTATCTTCATGGGTTAATGAAACCACAATAGACACCTTTTAAATCTAACTAATTTAACAAAAACTCTCTAAAATCATATTGACAGTTGACAATGCCAAAGCCAAATTAAATTGGTGTATATTTTTAGTGACTAAAAAATGTAGTGAAACATATGTCGTGAATTTCAAAATGTTTGGCAGTTTCCCTTTTACGTAAGTGTTTCCAATAGTTCAGCTACCGAAAAAACGAATTACTTCAATTTTAGATAAAACCTAGTTCTTTTGAAACGATATTAAATTTACCGTTTTAGAAAACAACCCTGTAAATCCGGCCCCATCTAAAATGTTTTAACCAAACTTAGTTATTCTATTGATAATATGTCAGGCCACAAGCCCTCAAAAATTAATCAAATAGGTGCAAAATACGGAAAATTATTAGTTATTAAAAAGTGTTAAATTCATCCACATTGTAAAGTAAACGTAATAGGAATTGGCTGAAACTGTGACTTAATTTAGGTTAAAAAGGACGCATGTCTTGGAAAAACTTTCATCACCAACACTGTAGTGACAGTTAAGGTGAATCGCTTCTTATTAAAAAGTGATGAATGCGTTCAGAAATCAATTTCTTATAAATCAGTTCCAAATTAGTATACCTTTTGTGTATTAACGTATGTAATAACTTTGCATGCATTTAACTTTCTTTAAATTGGATCCTTTTACACTGAGCTTCACCAATAAGAATTATTTTAACACCCTTAATTACAATTTGGCATCTAGGGAAGGTATGTAAAACTTGAGAGCTGCTCATTTGTTTCGCCATCTTGAATTAGAACCACACTTTTACTAGTTCATCTCTACACCAAAATTAGTTATGGCACACAATTTGAAATAACTCCATTAAATCACCCTCCGAGATCAAATATTAAAGGGCATATGGGGATAACCCGGGAACATTTTTGGCAAAACAGTATGGCTTCCTAGTGAAATTAAAAAAAAAATACAAAAAAGTACGTATGCCATTTATTTCAAAAAATCAAGTATTATATAAGGATCAACTGGTAAAATTTTGGTACTAATCCAATATAACAGAACAAAATGGCGGCTTAATAGAAATTAGAAATTCACCCTGAAAAACTACTTAATGAACTGATTCCATATTGTGTGTCATAACTAATTGTGTTATAGAGATTGATTAGTGAAACTGTGGTACTAATTCAATATAGCGGAACAAAATGGCGGCCAAATAAAATTTTTGTAATCTGAAAAAAAACACCTTTTCAGGTTTTACATATCTTCACGTTTTAACGTCCCTAGATGCCAAAAAATATGTGTTATCAATTCTCTCGGTCCGTCTCTCGGTTTGTCTGCCTGTCTGTAAGTTCGCGACATAGCTTAAAAACTACTCGTCAGATTGACTTCAAATTTTAGGCAACAATTAAGTGTTAAAGGGGGATCCAACATGCCGGAATAAGATAGCGGCCTAGTGAAACGTTAAAAAAATTATTACTAAACAACTAATTATACAATTTACCCCAAATTTTGCACAGAAATCAAGTGTTATATAAGAATGAACTTGTTACATTTTGGTATACATCTAAGATAGCAAAACAAAATAATAAAATATTTAAAAAATCAGCCTGAAAAACTATTTACTAAATTAATTTCAAATTGCATGAAAGCATTCTATATATAGTAATTTGTACGAAAATTAATATATAGTATAGAGATAAACTGGTAAATTTATGGTACGAATTCAAGATGGCTAAACGAAATGGTGGCCAAATGAAACGTTTAAAAAATTAACATAAAAAAATCGTATTCAATCACTGTAAAAACTATTTATTCAATTTATTTTAAATTATGCCCAAAAATCAAGTGTGGCATAGGTAAAAACTTTTGGTAGGAGCCAAAATGGTGGGATAAATGGCGTCTAATAAAAGAATATGTGTTTCTAAATGAACTACCGAACTAAATTGGGCCCAACTTCTCTACTACTAATAAAGGGAAAGCTTGATATAATCGAATGCGGTCTTATCGTGCGGGTCCAAACGTCACCAACATTATGAATCAAATCAGAAAACACAATGAATACCAAAATGCTGTGTGATTCTTTTATCGAGCTATTAAATCTCGATTGGCTATTTACAAATATACAGGGAGAAAGAAAATAGTTTTTTTTTTGATTATATTAGGCAATCTTATTAAGATAGCCACTTAATATTATTTTATATATTAAATGCCGAGGAACTAAATAAGAAAATTCGCTAAATATGTATTTGTCTAAATACACAAAATGGCAAGCGCCTTAATAAAGTCGGAAGGCGATTCGAATCAGTGGATCAATCAGGATATGTTCTGTTTATACAGCCACTTAATGAAAGTGAGATTTTTTTATCAATCGCCAAAAATTACAAGCCCCGCTTGTCCTAAAAATCTAACCACTTATACAGTGTCATTTATTTAAATGCGGGCCACCCCTGTGCAAAGAAAACTTGTTTTTTTTTGTATTGTGATAACAAAAAAATTTTATTTTGCAAAAACATTATACACTTTTGTTAAAAACAAAAAATAATTAGTTATTACTTCCCTCGTGAGATTTTTTCATATCTTTACGTTTAAGGGTCCCTAGATGCCGGAAAGCTCAATTCCATCTGTCTGTAGGTATGTCTGTACTTCAGTCTGTCTGTTCGCGGCATAGCTAAAAAACTAGTAATCCGATTTCTTCAACATTCATTCTAAAATTAAGGGCCATGCATGAGAAAAATACAGGCTATATATATATATATATATATATATATATATATATATATATATATATATATATATATATATATATATATATATATATATATATATATATATATATATATATATATATATATATATATATATATATATATATATGTTGATTTTTACTCCTTCCCGGATGGAAAAATACAATGTGTTTTCACATATTTATTATATGGCAACATGGTCATGCAGAGCTCGAAAAATTTCTCACTCACGTAAATTCAATCCACCCCAGAATACAATTTACTCTAGAGCTGGAGGAAAACAACAAACTACCATTTTTAGATGTTTTGGTCACAAAACTACATAACGGACATTTCGAATACACCGTGTATAGAAAACCAACACATACAGACAGATATTTAAATGCAAAATCACATCATCACCCAGCACAAATTCAAGCTGTGGCAAATACTCTAATATCTAGATCCGTGCGACTAACTGAAACACAGACGAGACAAAACGAACTTAAGGTAGTATCTAGTGCTTTAAAATGGCTACACAAATCGCACCATAGAGAAAGCTATTAATGCACAGGTTTCCCGAACAACGAACAACAAAAAAATATGAGCCGGGAAAGCAACGAGTAGTCTTACCATATGTAAAAGGCACAACAGACAGAATCGGAAGAATTCTGAGGAAACACAACATACAAACAATACACAAGCCACAAACAACTATAGGTAAACTACTCGGAAACCCAAAAGATAAAATCAAACTGGAAAACCACGGAGTGTACAGCATTCCGTGCCAGGACTGTGAAAAGTTGTACGTAGGGCAAACTAACAGGCGAATATCAGCAAGAGTGGAAGAGCATAAACTCAGCATCAGAAATAAACAAACAACCTCAGCTTTATTCCTACATCATTAGGAAACCGGCCATAAAATAAATTTCGATGGGTGTAGGGAGATTGCCAATATAGAACATTATAAGACCAGAATAATCCGAGAAGCCATAGAAATTGAAAAACAAGGTGATTTGAATAAAAGGGACGAATCATTAAAACTACCAACAGCATGGAAGACAATAATCGACAAATCTAAAATCGCAAAAACTCAAGCGCAATTAGCGCAACAACAACAGCACCATCCGGAAAACATAAATAACGACCAACGCCTGCGCAGATATAACCTTCGGCCCCGAGTGGGGGTATAAAAAGGAAGCGTCGCAGTCACCAACACTTCAGTCTCTATTCGGACGCGAGAAAGAAAGCTTCGAAAATGCCAAATGTGATTTTGGCGAAACGACAGCAAAACTGTTCTTTTCAGAACGACAGTAGTGAACGGATGTACACCCGGAATGAAAACACATTATATATATATATATATATATATATATATATATATATATATATATATATATATATATATATATATATATATATATATATATATATATATATATATATATATATATATATATATATATATATATATATATATATATATATATATATATATATATAGATCCCCGAGTTTCTGGTAAAGCGATTTTACAGATTTTTATATATCAAATTTTGTCTTATAATTAATAAAAAAATTTGCTTATTTTAAACACACTTTAAAATTGGAACAAGTATTCTATAATTATTTATTTATTGCCTACTACAAAATTACAAATGTACTAAAAAAGTAAGTAAAAAAATGATGTCAAATCTAATAAAAAAATTTTAAATTAAAATTCACTGGCTAATATCCAGGACCAGTGGCAAAAGCTCTGAGAATCGGTATAACGAATGTACAGAAACTTGTGCATGAAAAAAAAACATAATTTACCTCCTAAGAAAATTAAGAAATGTACACGAAAAAATCCAAACGCAAAAAACTTAAGTTACAATGCAAAAATGGATATTCATAATGCAATTTATGATTTATACACGTCAAAGACTCCTTCAGAAACTTTTTAATATTATAGACTAAAAAATATCATCAATGACCTCAAATGACGCGATGATCATTGGTGCTATTTCGACATCTAGAACTCGTTCTCGATTCCACCAATCCCATATTAATTTCTCCGTATGTTCCACAAATTTCTTCCAGTACTCCGGCGTAATAATTTAATGAATCTTGCCAAACAATTTGCACTTCATCTGATGTAAGCCCATCGTTCACGTGTTTTTCCTAATATGATTTTGCCCCAGCCCATATTAATTCTACTGCGTAAAACTGGCAATGGTATGGCGGCAGTCGTAAAACCTCATGTCCATTTTCCCGTAATATTTCATCTAGGGCATATATTGTTGGTTTTTTAATAGATTTTGCCATTAAAAGAAGTTCTAGTTTCAGCATATTGGGTATTTTGTTTTTGTTTTATTAGCCAGTCATAAATATCATTTTTCTCCCAGGATGAAGTAGGTTGTTTATTTAAGATTCTTGAATGATAAGATGCATTGTCCAGAATGATTAAAGATGGAATCTAAATTTGGAATCAGTTGTTCTTTTAACCACTTTTCAAACAGTTTACAGTTCATATTATCATGGTAGTCCATACTTTTGGATGTTGAAGAAAACAGTAAACTTGCACCTGGGAGAAATCCTGTTGAAAAACCTGCATGCACAATAATGACCCGTTTTCCCATCCCACATACCTTGTTTCTCTTAACACTTTTTACCGACTCGTCCTGCCAAGATTTCGAACCACTTCCATTAGAAAAAAGTCTCGTCTAAAAATACCACTTTTCTAAATTTTGAATTAACATTTTCCGTGCATTTCTTTAAAAACTGGATACCCTGACTTGCGATATGTGGCAACTCGCATAAAAATCTTCGATTACAGTTCTTTTTATATCGAAAAACAAACATTTTTATTAATTTTGACAACGATTTTAGACCAATTTCCAATATGCCTCGATTTTTTAAAGCTTCTTTTAAAACTTGAAGGGTTATATTAGTTTTTGATGTGTGTAAACCGTAAATTGCATTACGAACATCCATTTTTACATTGTCACTTAAGTCTTCTGTCTTTGGCTTTTTTCGTGTACATTTCTTAATCTTCTTCGGTAGTAAATTATACTTTTTTTCATGCACAATTTTCTGCACAGTCCTTATACCGATTCCCAGGGCTTTTGCTACAGTTTTCTTTAATTTTAATACCATTTTTTTCACTTGTGGACGCAAAAAACCCGAAAATTGTTTTCTATTACTCACTTTATCAAGCATTTGTCAATCTGACTTTGAAGTGACATCGCTTAAAGATTTTTGCAACTGCTTTTATTTATATGTTTATCCTTTTTTTTTGATATGAAAATATCATAGGCCTATCTAATTCATCTTCCGGATTTTATGCGGAGGATATGATTACACGATTTTTTCAAATTATGTAGGCTAAAAATATATCAATTGTACACTGATCAATACTACAAGTCTATCAAAAAACTACCTGTTACCTAATGGCTATTTCATATGCATTAGGGCTCCTGCAGTTCGTCTGTTGTTACAAGCTTATTTAGTACAGTTTTGGCCCATATTTCATTGTCTCTCTGTCCGATAGACCCGATGGTTATTAGGACAACAAAAAAAAACAAACATAAAATGCCCTTAGAAAAAAAACTATTCAGTTAAACTTTTAATTCCGAACAGGGAATACCGTTGACCAGATGATGCGAGCACCGACCAAAAAAAATGGACTAAAAGGGCAGATGAGAAGTGAAAGCGCACGACAACGAAGGATGGAAAGGGTCAGAAGGGTCAATGGGACATTGTTTAGGCAGACCGGGATTAGCAGCAATAATAGATCACGAACAATGAATCGAAACGGTGGATGGTTCGTTGAATTGAATGACTAGGAAGCCATCAAAATATTACTTAAAAAAAATGTTTTGTTACGTCTACAAATTTCATTTGACATATGCAAATATTTATGTACGAAAATTAATGCAAGCATAAGTTTCTTTTGCAATATACAAATAGATTGAATAAATACTCTTTTTGAGATGGTTCGGAAAGTATGTTTTCCGTTCTAGTTCAAATGAAGAATTAAAATACTGTAAGTATGAAAGCAGTTACATAGGTATTTAAAAAATATGGTTTATTATTGAAGTGTGGACATATATTAAGAAATCATGGTTCTTGGGTTTAGACCGTGTCAAATTGGAATTGCTATCCGACGTTTCGCTTTCGATTGCAAGAGGCATCTTCAGGGATCTTTACGAGATCTTAACACTGAATGAGCTTGGAGAGATTCAGGCAGGCTTTTATACCCGACTTGTGCTCGCCGAATCTCTATTGAAATTTTTTGTAGGTTTAAAAATTTCAATAGATTCCCTAATTTTTCGTTTATAAAATCGTGGAACCGATGCTAGAACCTTGGTTTCCTTTACATTTACAATATGGCCACTGGTAGGATGGTGCTCAGCTACAGCAGATTGAACAATTTGTTTCTTTTTAATACATCGTTTATGTTCCTTAAGTCTAGGTGATATTGAGCGTCCTGTTCCTTCCACGTAAACTTTTCCACAGAAGCAAGGAATTTTATATACTCCTTCTGTTCGACAAGGTACAATATCTTTCGGTGATCGCAAGCATTGTCCAATCTTCTTTTGTGTATTGAAGATTGTACGTATGTTGGACCGCCGAAGTAATCGTCCTATTTTGTCTGTAGTGCCATGTATATAAGGAAAAACAATACTACCTAACGGTGGCGCCTTATCAACCTCCTTCCGCGGAGTTGGATTACTATATTTTTTAATTGAACGCGTAATATCTTCAGTGCAATAGCCACTGCACATATACACCTAGAAAAGGAATTGTCCCATTAGATTCAATTTCCATTGTGAAGTTGATGTTATGATGTTGTTGATTGAGGTGATCCAGAAATATGAAAAGATTATCCTGTCCATGAGGCCATTCTGCAAAAGTACCATCTACATATCTTAACCAGTATTTTGATTTTAGTGGAGCGGATGTCAGAGCAATATCTTCAAAGGCTTCCATAAAGATATTCGCTACCACAAGTGATAGAGGAGATCCCATATCTGCCCCTGAAGTTTGTTGATAAAACGTTCCTTGAGAAATGAAATAAGTAGATGTAAGACAAGCTTCCACTAAGTCTATTAGGTTCTTATCAAGATTATTATGATGCAATGTTACTGATATAATGGAAATTGAGTCGTTGACAGAGACATTTGTGTATAGTGATTATACATCGAAACTGACCAAAGTAGCTTTGAGATCCAACCGGATTTCCTTAAATTTTTCCACGAAATATGCAGAGTTTTCTATAAAAGAATCTGTTTTTCCAGTGAATGGAATAAAAAAGATATTTACCTAGTTTGTATGTGGGCGAGTCGATTGCACTGACGATCGGTCGAAGTGGTATATTGTTCTTGTGTATCTTGGGAAGCCCATAGAACCTAGCAATCTTGGAGCTGCTTGGTTTTAATGATTTTTTCTCCGCTAGTGGTAGACTAGATGCGTTAATCAGATTGGTGATGAGTCTTTCTATTCTACTTGTAGGGTCTGTCTGCATTACCCTATAGGTGTTTTTGTCCAAAAGTTGAGCTTTTTTTTCCACGTAGTCCGTTTTTTTCATAATGACTGTAGCGTTGCCTTTATCTGCTGGAAGGACCAGAATGTTTTCATCTTCATTTAAGGTCTTTATTACTATTTTTTCGGCTGCGGAGAGATTCTGACTTCATCAGTTTGCTCTACTGGTGATCTTCCGATTGCTGCTTCAACGGAATATACTATGTCTTCTACGGGAATGTTTCTTGGTGCTATTGCGAAATTTTAGCCTTTGGATTTTACGGACTGTTCTGCTTCGGTTAACAGCTTCGATGACAAATTTATAACTGTATTCTGCGGAAGTTTCATTGGACTTTTTCTGTTCAAGAGTGCTTCAAACTCCTTTTGTTACTTAAATGTAACTTCTTGATGGCTTTTTTCTGCTTGTGCATTGGTGATGTTGTCCAAAGTTGTGAATATGATTCTTTCAAGTCTAAAAGCTAATTTCAGTTGAATTTTTAGAAGTTTACGGGCATTTATATCTAAATCACGACGTATTGCCCTAACCCTTTCTCTAACTAATGCATTGTTGGCATGCTTATAAATATTCTTAGCAGTTCTAGAAGAAACATGATGTCCCACCTGTACTGATTTCGGTACTACATCCTCATCTTGGCATCTAGGGAGAAAAGCCAACTGGCAGAGTAACTTCTTCTTGCTGTTCCGGAGATCACCAAAAGTTTTGGCATCCTTCTTGGTTTCCTCCCCATAGAGATTGGTCAATTAAGAAATCATGATTCTTGATTTACACCGTGTCAAATTGGAATCGCTATAGGACGTTTTGCCTTCGATTGCACGAGGCATCTTCAGGGATCTTTACTCCATGAGATCTGAACTTCTGACTTGTGCTTGCCGAACAGTGACCCTGTGTTAAGATCGGTTTTCACGTGTGATGTAGACCGTAACCCGTATCTCTATTGAAATTTTTTGTTTGTTTAAATATTTCAATAGATTCTCTAACTTTTCGTTTATAAAAACCTGGAACCGATGCTAGAACCTTGGTTTCCTTTAAATTTATGAAATGGCCAGTATTATGCTGGTGTTCAGCTACAGCAGATTGAACAATTCGTTGCTTTTTAATACATCGTTCATGTTCCTTAAGTCTAGTTGATATTGAGCGTCCTGTTTCTCCCACATACACTTCTCCACAGGAGCAAGGAATTTTATATGCTTCTTCTGTTTGAAAGGGTATAATATCTTTCGGGGATCGCAAGCATTGTCCAATCTTCTTATGTGTATTGAAGATTGTACGTATGTTGGACCGCCGAAGTAATCGTCCTATTTTGTCTGTAGTGCTGTATATGTAGGGAAAAACAACACTACCTAACGGTGGCCCTTTATCATTCTCCTTTCGAGAAGTCGGATTTCTATATTGTTTAATTGATCGCGTAATATCTTCAGTGCAATAGCCATTCCCTCTCAAAGCTTCTGTCAGTTTCGATGTTTCCGGTGTTAGAGAATCTTGATCAAAAAGCTCTAAATACTAGTGAGTTAATAACCGTCATTTCATGCTTTGAGTAAGACGCGTAGCCGCTATTATGAAACAAAAATGATTGCGGGGTTTCATAAATTCATTACACTAAGTTGTCATTAAATTGGCTAATTTATTTCTTTTTTTAAAAAATGTTTACATTGTGTTAGAGGCTGTTAATTATGCCAACGAAGAAAATTTGGGTTTACTAGAATTTTATATTAAAGTTAATATATATATTTTGGATTCTTAGTTATGAACTTATTAACTTATAGATTTTTTGTGACACCGAAATCCAAAACTTATACAAAATAAAATAAAGTAAGAGATGTGAATACAGTTGAATGGGGGTAGACAGGGATGACCCAACTACATCGGTAGGAAAGTGAAAGAACAATTAGCAATTCTTAAATAATCTGTTTATCGGACTATAAAAAATATCGCTTTTATCCTGACAAACCTCGTATTGTACAGGGTCTTCAGTAAAATGATTTTAATAGACGAATCACGTTTAGTGAATAATTTGTCAATAAACGCCAAGAAATAACTAATTTACAAATTGCGAAATATTCAATAAATGTAACCATCATTGCTTGGATACAGAAAATTCACATCATTTAGAAGAAAGACCTTTGCAAATAAGATTTGGGTTCAGTGTTTGGTGTGGCATTATAGGTAATTTAAAATTTAAATTACGTCCCACGGTTAAATAAAAGTTTTATTTAAGTTTTAGACTACTGTTTGATTGGACCATTTATTTTCAATGAAAATCTATCTAGCAGGACAAAATGTTGACTAGAGAGTCTCGCCGACAGACCAGATGCTCGGTAGTTTCATCTTCCTCAGCACAAAACCTGTATGAATCATTCCCGAATCCAATCTTATGCAGGTATTATTTCACCAGCCAGTGTCCAGTTAGGACCTCGGTAATGATTTTTAGTTGGCCTCTGTTTAGTTTTAGGAGTCTATTAGACTCAGAAAGAGCCCTGCTAGCTCGTGCCATTCAGCACGAAATTCTTCGACAGATCCATTCTTAATCCTTAACTCTTGCAGGAACAAACCATACTAGCAATTAAAAATTCTGATCCGCGAAATGAACTACATAATATGTGATGCCAGAAATATGGCTGTCCGGCCCATAGTACCAAAGAGGTGATGGTGAGGTCCTCAGAAATACTTTTGGCAATAATATTATTTCCAATAATGATCCCATTTGATGAACGGCCAGGTCACCGGACATCAGACCCCCTGATTTTTATTTATGGGTATACGCCAAAAATGAGGTTTTTTGAGAGAATTTTCTCTGCCCGAAAATCGTGAGACAAGGTACGAGACGTTTTTACTACAATATACATAAGCATAATGGTAATGTAGTCAAAATTGTTATAAAAAAAGTCGCATTTCTTGCTTCATTGTTTTTTGTATAAGTTTTGGGTTTCGTTTTCAAAAGAGTCATTGATATCATTCCAGAAATTTCTGGTGTTATTGATATCATTCTAGAAATAGTGCTGCAGCTTTTGTTTTTTTGTCAGGCTTAAAATAAAGTTTCGTCATGTCCAAATATTTTTTATTGAAAGATAGCCAAAATAAGTAGATAGCAGTGGCAGCTCGTGGTGAATTATGTTGGGAGGTCAATAGTAAATTTAAAAATAGGCGTACTTAAAAAATAAAAATAAATATCTTAAATTAAGCTTTAAATTCTCTTGAAGTTCAGGTCTACTTTTCGTTCTTTAGAATTGGAAAAATGCTGATTGACACGTTCGTTAAAATTGCACGCACATTCCTTTTATAAACGATTTCTCGACACTTAATAACAAAATTTATAAGCCCTCGAAAAACCCCTGGATTTTCAGACAAAAACCATTTCATCATGGCCACGTAGTGCCAGCTCAATTGCCCCACAAAATTTTACACAATCTATAATTTTGTTTAAAATATAAGGATTTTTTGATACAATTTCATTAAAATCTCTAAGGGATTTTCTATAAGCTCTGTCTAGCTGAGTGCGAATATCAACACTTCCGACCGTAACATTTCATGTGATCTGCAGAAGACGCATGTTTTTTTATTTTTTTTTAAGTGTTTTAAATCTTTTACACCGGTTTTGCACCATAATGAGTTAGAGACTTCACAACCACGTATCCAGTTTGCTAAATCGTACATATTTTTGTGAAAGTTTCGATGAACCTCTTTATTTTTGTCTTTACTAGTTTGTCGTATACTAAGTTCTGGCAAATTGCGACCACTTACCTTGAATTCGTTTATTTTCTCAAAATTAAGTTCGTTAGCACTCTTTAGTTGTTTTATTGTTTGCACTACCGACATTTTATTTTATCTACATTCACAACTCAAACATAGACCACCTTGAAATTGGTTATTTTTGCAAAATTAAGTTCGGAAGTACTTTTTAGTTATTTATTTTTTTTGCACTAGTCATTACCAATATTTTATTTCCTGTATATTTCTAACTCAAACATGGATCACAAAAATAAAAAAATATGTATTACAAAAAACAATATATTTTTATCCATTAACAACGTCCGAAACAGAGTTAGAATATCGACCGTGCGACCTCTGAACAATTGAACTTCCGCGTGCCGACGTGATGCTGCGACCGATCGATCGAATTATGAGAAGAGACCGGCTGCTGACCCAAAACGCGATTTCATATTCTATTTTCTATCACGTTCGGCTGCCGCTCGGTAGCTGTGAAATCTTCGAGTGCTTTCGTCAAGCTTTAAGGTAATTAGGGCAATTCGGACTGCCCAGCCTGGCTTAGTATAGCGTATTTTATTATGCCTAAGGTACAAAACAAGACCCAAGGTTCGCGTTTTATTACAACTATTAGGAGGGACGGTCAAACGAATAATTTATGACGAAATGACCCTATGGATAAACCGCGACTGGTAGATAGTTCAGAAATAAATCATGCAATTTAAAGATATAAACATAACTCGATTGGAATGAAAACACGCGGCATACCGAGCGGTAATCTTTTGTTTCGTAATAACAACCACACGGCCTATTCAAAGTTTACTATCACAAAAAACAATAATTTAGACCTTTGACACATCATTGAAAATCTCTTGAGGAGCCCTTGCAAAAATCCAAAATGGCGTCAGTATGAAAATAAAAAGTTTATTTAAACATCCCGAAAACAAATGAAACCAGAAAAATATTTGTTGTCTGCATTAAGTTCCTCTAATAAAAATACGAATTAGTTTTATGAACTACAGTCGTATTTGAATTTGTAAAAAATGTCTCTAATACTTTATTAATTTTCCAAGATAGCAATACATGTAAGCAAAAATTAAAACACCCTGTGTACCAACTAAAATAAACATTTGAACTTAACAGAGCTGTAATAACACATCTATATAGCGTTTGATTTACATAGTAATCAGAACAATTGCAACAGGGTTGTACCTACACAAAAAATATCTATAATCACATGCCGACACCGAGTATTTAATAACCACCCGGAAAAAAAAGACGGAAAGGGCAAATGATAGGTGAAAGAGCAGGGTGAAGGATGCGAAGGGTCAAAAAGGGTCAACGGGGCATTATGTGAACGGACTGGGATTAGCAAAAATAAAGGATGTCTTTATTAGCCGACGGAAGAGAATAAAAAACCGAAACGGTGGACGGATTCTTGAATGGACAGCCAGGTATACCGAAACTAACCAACATAATAAACCACTAATAAAGAACGGATTGGGCATTTTAGTTTATTCAGGCTAATACGGTCTGGTTTTGGCAAAAAGGCGAGCTGAGCCGTTTTTATTGTGCCCAGAGTCGCCACAATGGGGATAGTCCCATATCGATTTCATAGTGTTTTAATTATCGTTGGTTTTCATTCCTGTATTCCCGCAAATAGTAATGTAAATTTAAAAAAATATAAAACAATAGAACTGACCTCAAAAAAAATCACTAAAAAATAGAAATTAATATTTTCTTCCACAATGAAAATTTGATTTATGAAGCCGGCGTCAAACTAATTCTTAATTACTTAATACCACAGACATTTATATACTTAAAAAGCGGATAAACGGAAATAAACGCAGTATTATTTACAATAAACATGACTCAACGTTAGCAAGCCATATTATCAGGGAGGATCATGTGTTTATGATGATTTCAAGATCCTTCATGTAGAGAATAAAGGCCCTGAATTACCTTTATTGAAAAGTTTAGAAATAAAAAGCCTAAAAGATGCAAATTTATTACTTAACGACCAAATAGATCTTTACTTAAATCCAAATATTATTACCAAATCAAAATACAAGAGTTCTAACCACACTACACCACCTGTGAGTTAAGAAATGAAATGCTGCCATTTTGTGTTGACGGCAATAAAATGAGTCGGATGTTATATACCCATCTTCTCAGTCCTTTGATTTTTCATTTTAATTTTTCTTCTCAGTCCTTTGATAACAAAGAAATCGCCCTTTTGAATAAAGGTTTTAATTTTGCAGAGCTTCCAGTTAAAAATAGTTTACCAACTATTATAGTGAATATCCAAATTTCTATTTAATACGTGCCAGAGTCAACTAAGGGATTCATTAGAGAGGCTTGCAGAAATCTAATCTGAAAAAAACCTGGTTAACAACAAGTCAAAATGTGTTTCTTGTAAAAATACTGCAGTTATCCAGGGACTGAAGAAAAAAGAATGTTTTTATTTAAAAGCTGACAAAGGAAATAAGGTTGTTATACTAGACAAAACAGATTATTTTGAAAGAGTAGACAATTTGATTAAATCAAACTGGACCTTTCGATTTAATTGGGAAAAAACCATTAACAAAAATGATAACAAAAGTAAAAAGCACTTTAAAACAGTGTAAAAACCTTCCGATAAACTAAAATTCAAACTATAGTAACCCACAGTTATCTAAACTGTGTTGCCTTCCCAAAATCCATAAACCTGGTAAGTCGATGAGACCTATTGTTTCAGCTGTTGGATCACCAACGTACAATATTGCAAAATGGTTAGTAGAAGAATTCAGCAAATTAAATATCTCGTACGATAACTTTGAGGTTACTAACTCGTTAGAATCTTATTTAGTTGTCTTAATATCCTGCAGCAAAATTGAATGTGATACATGGATTAACCGGTACGAATTAAAACTGATGATACAAAATGGTGGTCTTAAAACCCAGCGTAAAAACTAGTCATTAAACGTATTGTAAATCAGGCCCAAAAATAAGTGTGGCATAGGTAGAAACTAGGGAAATATTGAAACGATTCCGATATGGTGGAACAAGATGACGCCCATTAGTATACTAAATGGGCTACAATTTACTATTTCTAATAAAAAGGAAACCCGTGTGGGGTTGCTAGTCCTCCATCGGGCGCTTCCCCCGGTGGCGGATCGGGGCATGCCTCCCAGATATGGGTGGTACCGGGGAAATGAAATACCCGGGGCGGACCAAAACTAGCACTGAATAATGGCAGCTGGTTGATCAAAACTCACTATAGGCACAGACTACGGAAGTTCAATTGGCTATAAATCAGATAACAAACGGCGTGGTGACAGTCACAGAAGTGGTGTTTGTACAGCGGTACAGAAAGCATCACCATGGCTAGAAATCGAACAACGGCTCCTAGTCCCGGGCCCCCCTTAAATGGGGGAGGGGTGCGAAGAATCTCCCGGCTAGCTATGACGATGAAAATCGGAACATGGAATGTTCGCAGCATGTACGAAGCAGGAAAGACGCATAACACGATACAGGAGATGGAAAGAAACGGTGTATCGTTGTTGGGTATTAGCGAAATCAGATGGCCAAGAACTGGAAAGTGCTGTGTAGATCAATACTCAATATATTACTCTGGACAAGATACTGCCCAACATTTCAACGGAGTTGGCTTTATAGTGGACAAGAATGTGGAAAGATCTATAATAAATTTCTTGCCTATATCAGATCGGGTTGCAGTTTTGCAGATAGATACCAGACCCTTTAAGCTTAACTTAATCCAGGTCTATGCCCCGCACTCTAAACACACAGATGCCGAGGTGGAGATGTTCTATAAAGATGTACAAAAAACAATTGATCAAACGAAGTCTCAGGATGTGACAATAGTGATGGGAGACTTCATCGGCAAAGTGGGAAAAGGAAAAGACGTGGACGTTGTTGGAGAGTTTGGCTTGGGTGTAAGGAATGATAGAGGGGATAGAATTGTCCAATTCTGCCAAGAGAATTACATGACAGTGATGAACACCTATTTTAAATTGCCTCCTAGACGACTCTACACGCGGAAAGCCTCAGGAGATAAACCAAATAGAATTATACGGAATCAAATAGACTATGTCATAATAAAGAAAAGATTCCGTAATAGTATTATATCAGTTGAAACATATCCAGGAGCAGACGTTCCAAGTGACCACGTCCTCTTAGCAGCCGTAGTAAACCTTCGTCTAAGGGTCAATAAGCCACAACACAGAACACCACGAATAGGCTTCAGAAAACTACTTGAACCTGAAACGAAACATCAAGTTGCTCAAGATCTGGCTAATCATTTCGAGACTGCAACAATGGAGAACATGAAACTTCACAAGAAAAATGGGCGAACATCAACACAAAGCGTGACCAAAACATACCTTAAAAGAGAAGGAAATCAGAAGTTGAAGAAGAGATGGATGACAGATAAAATACTCGAAATGATGGAAGAAAGAAGAAAATTGAAGAATAAAGATACTGAAGGATATAAGGAGAAACACAAGGAAATCCGAAGAGAAATAAGAAGGGCTAAAGAAGGGTACACCAAAGAATGCATGGAGATTGAAAACTTGGAATGGAAACACGATACTTTCGCTCTTCATAAGAAAATAAAAACAACCACTGGCCTTGGTTATCGAACAAATATTTCAGTATTAATAGATGACTCTGGTAACTTGGTGAACAGCACAGAAGAAAAACTCAGTGTCTGGAAGGAGTACGTAAGTAAACTCTTTGATGATGTCAGAAATGCAAATCGTGAAGAAACACAACCTCTCCTATAACAAAGCATGAAGTGGAAAAAGCAATGGCAAGAATGAAGAACGGAAAAGCCTGTGGCCCAGACGAAATACCGGTAGAAGTGCTGAGGCTGTTTAATGGAGAGGGCTTGGATCATCTACTCAAGCTTTTCGGAGCCATTTATGAATCCGGAAATCTGCCGGAGGAGTGGCTCACGTCGACCTTTATTGTCCTACCCAAAAAACCAACGGCGCGGAAATGTGAAGAATACAGAACCATCAGTTTAATATGTCATACACAAATTATTCCTGAAAATTATACATGAGCGCATATACAGAAAACTTGAAGTCCATATCAGTAACACTCAATTTGGATGCACTTTTCTCAGCGCAGGTTCTAACACAACGTAGTAGGGACACGAATTGTGATGTATATGCATATTTTGTGGACTTTGAGAAAGCGTTTGACAAGGTTAAACACGATAAAATGATCGATATTCTGAAAAGGACAGGAATAGATGAGAGTGACATCAGAATAATCGAAAACCTGTACTGGAGACAGAAGGCTGCAGTGAGAGTAGAGGATGGACTGACGGAGATAAACATTCGACGAGGAGTCCGTCAGGGTTGTGTGTTATCACCCCTGCTATTCAACGTGTATTTGGAGGAACTCTTTGCCGATGCAATTGAAGATCTTTCAGAAGGCATTTCTGTAAATGGAGAACACATCAACAATATCCGATACGCTGATGACACCATTCTTTTGGCAGACACCTTTGAGGGTATGCAAGCACTATTGGAACGATTGGCAGAACATGGTAGTGAATACGGTCTCAACTTAAATGCGTCAAAAACCAAATACATGATTATTAGTAAAAATAATCATGTCAATCAACAATTAGTCATTAATAACAAGACGATACAGAGAGTAGACCATATTGCATACTTAGGATGCTTGTTAAATGATGACTGGGACTATTCAAGAGAAATTCGTCAGAGGATAGAGAAAGCAAGATCAGTCTTTCTTAGAATGAGGTCAGTGTTAAGCAGCAATTCTCTCAGCCTCCAACTGCGGAGAAGAATTGTAAGCTGTTATGTGTGTTCGGTGTTGCTGGATGGTGTTGAATCGTGGACACTAACGGAGGCTACTTGCAGAAGAAGTTGAAGCGTTTGAAATGTGGGTGTACCGCCGCATCCTTAAAATCAGTTGGGTAGATCATATCACCAATGAAGAGGTAATAGTAAGAATGGGCCTTCAGTCAACAGAAGTACTGAAAACTATCAAGAAAAGGGAGCTCTCCTATTTTGGCCACATGATGCGAGGAGAGAAATATGCTTTATTACAGCTCATCATGCAAGGCAAAATTAAGGGAAGAAGAGGACCAGGTAGAAGGCGCACCTCATGGCTGAAAAATCTTAGGCAGTGGTTTGGAATGACATCAACTGAATTGTTCCGGGCAGCTGTGAACAGGGTAACCATGGCGATGATGATTGCCAACGTTCGCTGAGCGGATACGGGACCAGGAAGAAGAATAAAAGGAAAGATTCATAATAAGGGTGGTTCCGGGTAATGGGAATTTACAGATTTTTGCTATTGCAAATACGGTAAAACTGAAAGCAAAGAAAAAACGTCCTTCGATACTTTTGACATTTGTTTTTAGATTTTTAGTGCAAATCTGACTTACTTGCGAGTCCGAGCATGCTAGAAGTAGTTAAGACGAATGTTAAAAATAAATCTCGTCTCGATTTGTGAGACGAGACGAATTTTTTTGCGAGATATCTTGTCTAGTAAAATCACCTTTCCCTATTTAAGAAACAGGAATAACATTTTATTAGTTTATTTCTGTTTGTTTCAGCAATCAGAAATGAGCGTTAAAATCAATTCTCTCTCTCTCTCTCATGAACCACTTATTTAAGACACCATACAACACATTTCTCACGCACATTCGATATGGTAGATCATCGACTTCTAATATGTAAGTTGCAGAGATACGGAATCCGTGGAAAGAGTATTACTCACTTCATACCTGGAAAGACGATACCAATGTGTTGTTGTAAATGGCAAAAGAAGTATTTCGAACATTATTGGGTGTTCCCCAAGGATCAATCCTTGGGCCATTGCTTTATTTGGTTTATGCTACGTTTATGATACGACCTCATACTATATCTAGAAAAAGTTTCACCTAGAGTCTTTTCCATTTGTTACGCCCATGACACCAACGTCCTCATAACTAGACAAGATCTACCATCATAAAAACTATGGCTGAAAAGGTGTATAAAGGGGTAATTCTTTGGTCAGAGAAAAATAAATTGGTTTTAAACAAAAACAAAACAAATTGTCTCCTATTTTCGTCTCAACGACAACAAAGCAACAACACCATAATTTTATGCGGTAAATCTGATGACACTGTCTACTCCACTGATACAACGAAACTGCTTGGTATAGTTTTAGACAGTGCCCTTACTTGGCAAGTGCTCTTGTTTTGCCATCAAATACCTAAGCAATCATTGCAGTCAAAGTACACTGCTCACATTGTACTACTCAAACTTTCACTCCCATATTCGCTACTGGGAACTGGTGTGCACAATAAACGTGTTTTTCTGTTGCAAAAGTGTGCAATAAGAATGGTGAATGGCCTCTCTTACAGAGATTCACGTAAACCCGTTTTTAAATCTTTACAAATTTTAACATTATTTGATACTTGAAATTTGTCTATATGCATACAAAAATAAATCTTTTCTCCAGTCTATTAGAGCACCTCATCATCATGACACTCGTAGGACACATCTTCTCTTGCCAAGTATTCATAGAAATAGTTCTTATCAGAAAAGCATATTGTTTAATGCATGTAAATTTTATAATGTTCTTGAAAAAAGTATCAGGGAGTCACCATCTGTCAATATATTTAAAAACAAATTAAAGAAATTACTATTGGAGAAGAACTGCTACACTTTTCATGACTTTTTTACTACATAGGCACCTAAAGTATCAAAAAATTGGTTAGTGCGCCCATATATAGTTTTGTGTGTCAGAGGAGCAACTTGACTTTGACATGCTTCGACTTGTGCATGACTGTATGTTCTGACCTTTTCTTTAGTTATTGTGATGTATTATATTTAGATTACTTTTTAACTGAAGAAATAAAAAAAATATTATTATATTATTATTATTATATTAACAAGCACCAAAATAATGTTGAGTTCCTAATGCAATTATTGCAACAGGGAATGGATGTAAATTTTACGGTAAATGGAATATTTATATTTTTGTAACTATTAAAAGCTGCCTATTTTCGAATATACTCTCACGTGTATTTAAAGCTTGTGTTTTGGAGGTATTCTACTTAAAATCCTAAAAGAAAACAAAATAACACTGCGCCCATTCAAATTGTTTGTTCCACATTTGCATACCAACGAGGCCGTGGAGAACTGAACACCCCCGGCCTTAATTCAAGATTACGACTTTTTCGATTAGTACAAATGAAAGGAAAGATAAACAGAGGCTGTAATATGAACGATAATTAAGTTACTTGTTTTGTCTTTCGTAAGATGGTAAATTATGGCATTTATTTATTTATAAACGACCATTTTTCTTTTATATATTTTAGTTCCCTTTCAATAATAATTATTGTAATCGTGAAAAAATCAACCTTCCAGGTTTTTACAGATTTTCACGTTTTAGGAACTCTAGATGCAGAAAAACAAGTTTTCCCATTTCCGTCACTCTGTCTGTCTACTGCGGTATATGTTAAAAATCGGTAAATTTCCTTTACCAATATAATACCTAATACAAATGTTTTATTTAACCGCCATTTTGTTCCGCTATCTTGAATTAGTGCCTCAGTTTTACTAGTTCTTCTGTATACCACGATTATTTAGGGCCACAAAATTTGAATCAGGCCCTTAAGTAGTTTTCCAAGTTGAAATTTTAAATATGTTACTAGCCGCCATTTTGTTTCGCCATCTTCGATTCGTACCAAAATTTTGCCATTTAATTCCAACATAATACTTGTGCAAAATTTGAGATAAATGGGATAAGTAATTTTTTAGTTATAATTTTTTTAACATTTCACTAGGTCTGTTTTGCCACATTGGATTTTTACCAAAATGTTCCCAGGTCATCCCCATATAACCCTTAATTTTTGACCAAAATTTGAAGTTAATCGGGTAAGTAGTTTTTTAGCTATGCCGCGAACAGATAGACCGACGATTTTTTTACGAATACAACACTTCCCTTTTACGAGGGAAGTAAAGACTACTTACCCTATTAACTTCAAAGTGTGGTCGAAAACTGAGAGTCATATGGGGATGGAACCATAATATTTAGTGAAAAAAACAACATGGCGGCCTATTTGCTCAGTTAACATTAATTTCGCAAAGATACCATAGAGGGATGTAGTTGCGTATTTAATTTTTATTCGAAACTTTTTCTTTTAGATTTTATCCATTTTGAATAATACTAAACCTGCACTTTTAGACGAGGGCTGGGAGAAAACTTACTTCCACTTATCGTTATCAGATACCTCCCAGTAACATATAACAAATTTGACCAAAACTTCGATTTAATTGTTCATTTAAATCGAGTTTTTGGACTTCCCAAACATGGGCTAAATAAAGAATATATATATATATATATATATATATATATATATATATATATATATATATTTAAAAGGAAAATGTTCTTTCTTGAACCATTGACTATATTCTTCAAATATATTTTCTTGGGAATAAGGTTCCAAAATCAAAGTTTGCTTTAATAGCCAGTCATTTTATTGATAAAAGGATAAAACGTTTCGGTCTGAATGTGACCTTCATCAGTTATCTAAAAAGTTATATTAATTGAAAAATAGGTACAAATCAGTTCATTTTGATTTTTTTTATATAGATTGAGGGCAGGAATTTATATATTAATTTTGATTTAAGATTGACTGGATTTAAACAATTTTTTAAACTTTATTATTATATAACAACGAACGAACATAGATCTAAAATTAAAATAAAATAGAATAAAAATGATTTCTTCTTGACTCACTATAGTTATTTTCTAATGCTAACATCCAATAATGGTACAAACACTCATTATAAGAAAGCAAAACAAACATTAGCACATCGAAGACAATTCACAATTAAAATATCCATTATACCTCAAGCTTAAAATATTATATACATTTAGGACGGTACTGCAAATACTGATTTGGGCTACGATTTTATCTGTGGTATTTTATAGGTGTTATTGTTTTGGTGGGATGCCTGAAACAAACGTATGTTTTTAAAAAAAAATTCCCCTCTTTGTTCTTATTTACATTTTAATGTAATAATAAATTAATTTAGAAGGTTATAATAAATTTGATTTAGGTTTTCAATATCAGCCCTATTGTTGATGGCATTCGGAGATTTTTTATTAAAAATCATCTCTAAAAATTCTGTCTTTTTTTGGTTTTGTTCAGACCTCAAAATTTTTGTTTCTGAAAAGTTAAATTTATGTGCAGTAACTTTTTCATGGTTTGTTAAGGCAGTTTTTTTTATCATAACGATTTCAATCTCCACTACATAATTTATCTAAATTTCTAAAGAAAGTCTTAAGCAATATAGCAAACAAAACAAACTCTTACATCAAGGACTCATATGATTTGAAAGAAAAAATTAAAAACATTAAGTTACCAAATAATTATGAACTAATCTCATTAGACGTGATATCACTATACACTAACGACCCAATACAACTAGCTTTAGACATAATAACAAAAAAATTGGATGAAATTAAACAATATACCGACATTCCTCTAAATGAATTTCTTAAAGCTACAGAACTCATCTTAAAATCTACCTATTTTGCATTCAACAATACATTTTATAAACAACTACAGGGTTGTGCCATGGGATCATCAATATCAAGTGTAATCGCCCAAATTGTACTAGAAGAACTAGAGAACACCGTCATATCTAAACTCAAATACCAACTTCCTTTTTTATTTTCGATACGTGGACGATTGCATAACAGCCATTCCCGGCAACATGACAACAGATATACTAGAAGCATTCAATTCATTTCATCCTAAACTTCAATTTACATTAGAGGCCGAAAAAAATAACTCTCTAAAGATATGACACTACATCGATACGATAATTTTGTTAAAACATAGTGGTACACTAAGGAGACATGGTTGGGTAGATATCTCAATTATTTATCAAAGCACCCTATGTCTCAAAAAAGATCTGTAGTGATAGGGTTAGCTGATAGAGCGTTAAAATTAAGTGACTCACAATATCAAAATAAAGCAACCACAAAAGCAAAAAATATTTTAATTAAAAATAATTATCCCAAAAAACTCATCAATTCTATTTTTAAATCACAACAGCAGAAATTCAACAATCAAAATCTCCCGTCTCAGGTAACCAGCAAAAATAAGGAGAAAAAGTACTTATCGCTACCATATATACATAGTTTATCTGAGATTATGCAAACCCTTTTCAAAAAATATGAGATACCTGTATGTCACAAGGGATATAATTTACTTCAAAATAATTTTAGTTCACTTAAATCTAAAACACCAAAAAATAAAAAAACGCACGTAATCTATCAAATACCATGTCATAACTGCCAAAAAGTATATATTGGCCAATACCTACAAAATCGACTAAATGGCCATCGTTATGATAAAAGAAACAAAACTGCCTTAACAAACCATGAAGAAGTTACTGCATATAAATTTAACTTTTCAGAAACAAAAATTTTGAGGTCTGAACAAAACCAAAAAAAGCGAGAATTTTTAGAGATGATTTTTATTGAAAAATCTCCGAATGCCATCAACAATAGGGCTGATATTGAAAACCTAAATTAAATTTATTATAACCTTCTAAATTAATTTATTATTACACTAAAATGTAAATAAGAACAAAGAGAGGAAACATTTTTTTTAAAAACATACGTCTGTTTAAGGCATCCCACTGCCAAATTAAACGGAAAAAAACAATAACACTTATAAAATACCACAGATAAAATCGTAGCCCAAATCAGTATTTGCAGTACCGTCCTAAATGTATATAATATTTTAAGCTTGAGGTAAAATGCATATTTTAATTGTGAAATGTCTTCGATGTACTAATGTTTGTTCCGATTTTTAATAATGAGTGTTTGTACCATTATTGGATGTTAGCATTAGAAAATAACTATGATGAGTCGAGAAGAAATCATTTTTATTCTATTTTATTTTAAATTTTAGATCTATGTTCGTTCGTTGTTATATAATAATATAGTTTAAAAAAATTGTTTAAATCCAATCAATCTTAAATCAAAATCAATGTATAAATTCCTGCCCTCAATCTATAAAAAAAAAATTAAAATGAACTGATATGTACCTATTTTTCAATTAATATAACTTTTTAGATACCTGATGAAGATCAAATTCAGACCGAAACGTTTTATCCTTTTATCAATAAAATGACTGGCTATTAAAGCAAACTTTGATTTTGGAACCTTATTCCCAAGAAAACAAATTTGAAGTATATATATATATATATATATATATATATATAAATATATATATATATATATATATATATATATATATATATATAAAGCAGGTACTATCGACCGTATATAAATTATAAAAAGGTTTTGGTTTCGGGTCTAGCGGTCAGTGGATAAGAAAAAAAAACTCTTTTTTCCTTAAGTGCTCAATATTTCGCCAATGTTTATTAGCTTCATCAGGAGCAGCTACAAGATTAACAGAAAACAAAATTAAAATATGACGCTAGCGTTAAAATTTATATAAAACAAACAAAAAAAAAAAAACAAGAAACATTAGGTACTTTTTAAAATTACTTACAAGAAAGTAGAGTCAAACTCTGTAAAATTTGAACATTGTCACATTCGCAACAGCACAAACAATGTAGCGTTATCAACAAATAACCATAGCTCGATCAATCGGAATGCAAGAAAAAATGCACAATAAATCCTTATCAGTGTAAACTATCTTAGGTGCTAATAATTATTTCTACGAGGAGTATGTACAGTATGGAATTAAAAAGGATCACATTAAATTTAACAGATTACAATAAATATTACTTAACTGATTTGTGTCTGATTTATAATTTATACATCTATTATTCCTATTAATATGAAACATTTCCAGAAACAATCTTTTTTTATAGTTGGATGCAATTTCCAAAATTTTTACATTTGCAAAATCAAAATTATGGCCAGTTTTTTTATTATGTTCAGCTAACGCACAGGAGTTTTTTCCTAAACGGCAATCACTCCTGTGGCCAGTGATTCTTTGTCGAAGCCATTGTGAAGTTTGGCCAATATACTGTCCATCACATTCCAAACACGATAACTCGTACACTACATTACTATTAAACAACAAAGGTGTTTTATCTTTGACTCTAGAAAACAGATTAAAATTTTTTATTGTGTTGTATTTCACTACCTTAATCTCTGGAAAGGATTTAAATAATTTTGAAATGTTGTTAGTAAGGCCAGTAATAAAGGGCAGTTTTCTATATTTAAGGGTAATGGGTTGATTTTCTTCCGTGGGACCATCGAATGAATTTGAGTTGTAAATTAATTTTCTTAAAATGTGTGCAGGATAACCGTTATTTAAGAACATCTGTAACAATTTCTTTAAGTTTTTTTGTAAAAATGAATCATCGGAAATATGCGTTACCCTATTTTTCATCGCTATTACTGTATTGTATTTTTGATTTTTTGGATGGTTAGAAAAATAATTTAGAAACCTACCTGATGCCGTAGGTTTCTGATACCAATCCAAAATAATTACGTTATTGGGGTTTCTAATTACTTTAGTGTCCAAGAAGGGCACACTACGTTGGGATTCTTTTTCTATGGTAAACTGAATATTATCGTGAAAATCATTAAAATATTGTAGGGTTAGATCTGTTAATGTTAACATTAATTAAATTTATTTTTAACAATACGTACTTTAGTTTTAACAATTCGTTTTATAAACAAATTTTTGGTACTCCTATGGGCTCACCGATTAGCCCGATTCTTGCAACAATTGTTCTAGATAACTTGTTTGGCAGTGTTATCCCTAAATTACCTTTTCGTATGCCTTTTATATATAAATACGTAGACGATGTAATTTGTGCAGTTCCCTATGATAGTGCAGATCTAACCCTACAATATTTTAATGATTTTCACGATAATATTCAGTTTACCATAGAAAAAGAATCCCAACGTAGTGTGCCCTTCTTGGACACTAAAGTAATTAGAAACCCCAATAACGTAATTATTTTGGATTGGTATTAGAAACCTACGGCATCAGGTAGGTTTCTAAATTATTTTTCTAACCATCCAAAAAATCAAAAATACAATACAGTAATAGCGATGAAAAATAGGGTAACGCATATTTCCGATGATTCATTTTTACAAAAAAACTTAAAGAAATTGTTACAGATGTTCTTAAATAACGGTTATCCTGCACACATTTTAAGAAAATTAATTTACAACTCAAATTCATTCGATGGTCCCACGGAAGAAAATCAACCCATTACCCTTAAATATAGAAAACTGCCCTTTATTACTGGCCTTACTAACAACATTTCAAAATTATTTAAATCCTTTCCAGAGATTAAGGTAGTGAAATACAACACAATAAAAAATTTTAATCTGTTTTCTAGAGTCAAAGATAAAACACCTTTGTTGTTTAATAGTAATGTAGTGTACGAGTTATCGTGTTTGGAATGTGATGGACAGTATATTGGCCAAACTTCACAATGGCTTCGACAAAGAATCACTGGCCACAGGAGTGATTGCCGTTTAGGAAAAAACTCCTGTGCGTTAGCTGAACATAATAAAAAAACTGGCCATAATTTTGATTTTGCAAATGTAAAAATTTTGGAAATTGCATCCAACTATAAAAAAAGATTGTTTCTGGAAATGTTTCATATTAATAGGAATAATAGATGTATAAATTATAAATCAGACACAAATCAGTTAAGTAATATTTATTGTAATCTGTTAAATTTAATGTGATCCTTTTTAATTCCATACTGTACATACTCCTCGTAGAAATAATTATTAGCACCTAAGATAGTTTACACTGATAAGGATTTATTGTGCATTTTTTCTTGCATTCCGATTGATCGAGCTATGGTTATTTGTTGATAACGCTACATTGTTTGTGCTGTTGCGAATGTGACAATGTTCAAATTTTACAGAGTTTGACTCTACTTTCTTGTAAGTAATTTTAAAAAGTACCTAATGTTTCTTGTTTTTTTTTTTGTTTGTTTTATATAAATTTTAACGCTAGCGTCATATTTTAATTTTGTTTTCTGTTAATCTTGTAGCTGCTCCTGATGAAGCTAATAAACATTGGCGAAATATTGAGCACTTAAGGAAAAAACTGACCGCTAGACCCGAAACCAAAACCTTTTTATATATATATATATATATATATATATATATATATATATATATATTAGGGTCGGGCTTTAGCTAAAAACACTTAAGTACTTCTAAAAAGTGCTTTAAGTAGATTAATATTTTCTAGTAATAATTGAAATAATAAGTAATACTTAATTAAAATTTGAAAATTTAAGTACCAGTGCAAGTACTTTTCCAAAAAAGTACTGACTACATTGTCCCAAGTAACGCCAACTTAAAGGTACTTTAAAAAAATCCTTACAGTATCAAAAGTACCGAAATTTTACTTTAAGTTAATTTTTGTATTCAGTACCTCAGCTTTAGTCGTATTATTAATTAAATATTCCAAGATCTATTACTTTAGAATGTTGAGAACCACCTTCTGGCAGAAGAATTAAGATAATTGATGTTCGGAATAAGTTTATCCCATTATCATATTTCGTTAGTGGAGCTAATTAAAATTTCTTGGATTCAATGGTAATAACTGGTCATAAAAAATAATGAAGCTGAAAGAATGTAGCTGCGTCTTATTTATGTATAAAAATGACTTTGTAAACTAGTCAAAGATTTTAATGATAAAACACTAAATAAACAGTGAGATGATAATTTTTTTAACTTGAAATTTACGTTTTGGAAGATTGCAAACATTTTGTTAGAAGAAGCAATTCGGAAACAGAGTGCAGCACCTTTTCAGCTATAAAGAATTATTATATCACAGCTAGCGCCAAAACAAAACATAATAATTCCATAAATCAGATCTGGTGCTTATTACATTGTTGCCAGCTGCCAGTGTGGTAATTGAATCTTTATTTCTATGAAAAAGTGTCTTTGCAATATGAATAAATGTTGTGCTCAAATACTCAGACCAAATAATTTGCATTTGTCTAAAGAGGGCTCTATTATTCAATAAGAAATAATTTAATGCATCATCATGTACAGGGTGTCCCATTTTCGTAGGTTTTACGGGGTTTCCAGCTTATGAGTAGAGATAGAGAGATGCGGTTTTCGCGACACCGTGCTACTTTTCGATGAAACTAAAGAGGCCGCAAACAGATTTGCCCTAACCATTTTAGTTTCCGTGCTACAGGGTGATTTTGAAAATGTGTCATTTTCGGACACCCCCTGTAACTCAGCTATCGTAAAATATATTTAAAATGTTTCAACTGGTATTTATAGATTTTTTCACGTAGAATTCAGTTCAGATTTTTGCTGAGAGTCATAGTTTTTGACATATTGGCATAACCTACTATTTTTTAAATGGGACACCCTATATATTATTTTTTCATCTTATTCTTCGTGTCGAGATCTTTTCAAAAACATACCATAAGTCATATTTATTTTCATAAATAACATGAAAAAATGCATTTTTCTTTAAACGGATTTATGGCATAGCAGATCAATCGAAATAAGAGAAGGTGGCTGTGGAGCCATGGAAAAAGTTAACAAATATTTATTAACGAAATAACAAAGTAACAGCATCAGAAAAAATTAGGAAGTAGGTAAAAGGTAATAATTATAATTTCATTAAAACTACAAATATTGTTCAAATTGTAGACCATTATGTGTCCTACAAGTGTGACAAACTTTAAAAATTCTTTTTAATGCATTTTCTATTGTAAATGACTGTCTTTGTAACTCTGCAAAAGCGTTTTCGGTGGCCATTCTTAGTTGTTCTAAGTTTTCGTATCGCCTTACATAAACCTTGTTTTCTAAATAACCCCACAAAAAGAAATCTAAAACTGAGAGGTCAGGGGATCGTGGTGGCCATCGAACAGGTCCGTGTGTTCCTATCCATCTTCCAGGAAAATGGTCGTTAAGCCAGTTTTGACTTATTCTGGCATTGTGGGCTGGAGCTCCGTCTTGCTGGAAATAAATCCTATTTAGTTGAGCCAAGGGAACATCATCCAAAATTCCTAATGCGTCTTCTAGGATTCGCACGTAACCAATCGAATTCAGATTTCCTTCATATATTTGGTAAACTATTTTTCGGTTGAAAATAAAACAGGAGACATTGAATCCAAATCTGCCCTGACGCTCCCTAGGAAAAATTACATGGTTGTTTTCTTGACTCCAAAATCGCGTGTTGTGTCTATTTAAAATCCCTGAACTAGTAAAATGTGCCTCATCTGACCAAATAATCTTTTTTTCAAAATCGATATCTTCTGCCTTCATATTTATAAACCAATTGCAAAACTCCAATCTGCGCTCTGCATCACCAGGATGCAGATGATGCACAAGTTTGTATTTATAGGGTTTGAATTTGTGCTTTTTCAAAATTTTCTGCACTTTGGTTTTCGGTACACCCGCCTCTTCGTCTATTTTCCTGCAAGATGTTTCAGGAGCTGTCTGAACGAGGGCTAAAACGTTGACCTCAGATTCTTCGTTGTCTTTATTGTAAGTTCGCGATCGAGGCTTGTTAAAAGATCCATATTGGCAAAGATTATTTTTAATTTTTTGAAAAATTCTTTTTTCCGGTTGTCTTCTCTCGGGATATCTAAAATAAAATAAAGCGAACCAATAAAGTCAAAATGCTGGAAGATAAAAAAGAACTAACCTGTTCAGATAAAGCTCTGCTGCCTGATCTGCATCTTCATTAGACAATATAAAACACGCGTTCATATCATATTTCTCAAAATATTCAAATTTTTGATTCTGAGCCATATTAAAAACAATAATTATAATAGACGTCAAGAAAAATTTAAACGCAATAATGCCAAAAATGATAGCAGTAATGGCTGCCTGATCATATTTTTGTTGGCGTTGCCATGGCTACCACAGCCACCTTCTCTTATTTCGATTGATCTGCTATGCCATAAATCCGTTTAAAGAAAAATGCATTTTTTCATGTTATTTATGAAAATAAATATGACTTATGGTATGTTTTTGAAAAGCTCTCGACACGAAGAATAAGATGAAAAAATAATATATAGGGTCTCCCATTTAAAAAATAGTAGGTTATGCCAATATGTCAAAAACTATGACTCTCAGCAAAAATCTGAGTATGCCACTGAATTCTGCGTGAAAAAATCTATAAATACCAGTTGAAACATTTTAAATATATTTTACGATAGCTGAGTTCCAGGGGGTGTCCGAAAATGACAAATTTTCAAAATCACCCTGTAGCACGGAAACTAAAATGGTTAGGGCAAATCTGTTTGCGGCCTCTTTAGTTTCATCGAAAAGTAGCACGGTGTCGCGAAAACCGCATCTCTCTATCTCTACTCATAAGCTGGAAACCCCGTAAAACCTACGAAAATGGGACACCCTGTACATTGTCCCAACATCAGGATAGGTATAGGTGAAAGAAAGCCAGTCGGTTCCTGGGTGTAAACAACAACAAAAGTAAAACAAGGTTTTACGACTGTCTGATGTTTGTCTTTGTAAAAAATTATATGGTAAGGGAAGATCTTCAGGTTTTAGTGATTCTAGAAGCCAAAAAAACATGTTTTCACAATTCAAATGATTCAAATGACTAGAATTAAAAAAGTATATATAAAGATGTAACCCTGGATTTTCTCAAAACTAAGGTGCAAGATTGCTACGCTCTTATTTAATAATTATTATTACTGTTTAATTTTAAATTATTTCGATCACAAAATGGTATCAAGATTACAGCTCGTGGTCAACAGAGCGTGCAATGTAGATGTCCTAGCTCAATTAACCCGGAGAGTAGGGCGTGGGAAAACTTAAGAAATCTTAAACAAAAAAAAGAAATGAGCGCCACCAATTTATAACGGCTTAAATTGGAAAGCCCCTTGATCTTCGCGGCACTTGCTTCCTCTTGATACTTTAAAAGAAAAAGAGTGAGCTAAATAAAACACACAAATGAAGTTAAGAAAAAAATCTATTTATCTGTTACTGTATAAAAGAAAAAAAAATATAAACAATAAGTATGTTATCACTTACGGTATAAAGAAAAAAAGTAAACAATAAGTGTCACCAAATCCAGCAGCCCCTGGAAGTTCTGAAGCGCTCCTAACTTCAAACTAGGCCCGTGACATGGGATTAGTCCCGAGTCTTGAAGTTAAGTCCGTGACTGGAAATTGTCTGTGACTAGCAGTTGGCCCCTGACTTGAAATTAGGACAGTGACTTACAGTTGGCCCCTGACTTGAAATTAGGACCGTGACTAACAGTTGGCCCCTGACTTGAAATTAGGACCGTGACTAACAGTTGGCCCCTGACTTGAACCCTATGAAAACAAAAATTTTCTAGAATTTTTCATAGTGATTCAAAGTCTATAACGAAAACCCAAATAATTTTAATTAATTCAAAAAACTCCCCAAAAGGTTTCTACTGATTCAAAATTAACTGAACAGTCAGAACAATAATTTAATTTTAAAAATTTAGTCCTACCGAGAAGTATAAAAAAATATTTAATTAATTTCAAGACACTAATCAGAACTTTTCTTTAAATAAATTAAAACCGCAAGCAACAAACTACAAAAAATACAATTAAATAATTTAAAATGAAGTCACTAAAGATATCATCAATAAGCACAAAATACCTTGATGGGTATCAAAAATTCAGTCGAAACGTTGTGTCAATAAATCCAACAAATCCACAAATACAAACTAGGATCGAAAAGGAAAATTCTAAAATTTACTCTATCAAATACAATCTCAATAACCAGCGTTAACACTAAAATAAATACAAGGTTTCGACTGAATCCGAATGATTTAAATTAGCAATACGTAATAAAGTAGAAATAATTCTACTACTAAAAAAAATTAGGCCCTGATGATGACCTAAAATTAATCGAAACGTTGGGTAAGAAAAATATAAACACATTATTATAACTGACTCCAATAACTAAATTCAATTTACAATAAATAAATTTGTAACAAAATCGATTACTATAACAATTTCCCGTATAAAATAAATAGAAAATTTAGACTGACCTCGGCCAATTTAAATAGAAATGAGAATAAAATTAAAAAAAAAAATAGCAAAATCTTAACAAAAGAAGGTATGTATAGACTTGAAGAATAGCAAATATTTAAGCGAAACGTTGTGAGAATACTTACAAAAAATATAGATATAATAAGGCAGCAATAAGAAAAATCAAAAGGCACAAATATACTTAAATTTTAATATAACCAGCTTAAAAAAGGGGTTTTATTTAACTAATTATTTTCCAGCGGCAAATCAAAATGCAAAAAAAATACCATAAACTAAAAGAAAAGCAATTTACGTCATACTTAATTGTTACTGAAAACCTCTGCAAGCCATTTATTAATCTGTTTGTTATCTATTAAAAAGAACGAATGCAGTAATCAAATCACACTATGCAAGCTGCTTAAATATTGTGGTTTTATTTTAAAATAAAATAGAGCCAATTTACGATCCACAAAATATGGTTAATATAATAGGAAAATTAATCAAATTACTGGGGTAAAAGATGTTCGACGAAATTCAAACTAAAAATTATCTTCGCATGAATTCATTACACTTGCATTTAATTTTTAAGATTTCAAAAAAAAAATATAAAAACTAGCCCCTGTTGCATCAAAAAAAAAAATAATCGTCTCACCCGAGCAAAAGTTAATTCCAAAAAAAAAAAAATGAGAGAAATTACCAAATTACGAATAGCAAAATTCAAGAAAAAAGATACCCTTTTCAGGATAAATGATATTAAAGCAAATTACCTATCCAATAGGGTCACTCAGTTCTAGTCAAAAAGTGGTTTCACGTGCCAAGTACAAGGGCATGGAAAATGGCGGTCTGGTCCAATCTTCAGGTCAAATTCTCTCTTAGAGAGATTTTCTAGCACGAAAAATAACACTCACAGTGCAAACTATAATGTGCCCGAAAAACTATTGCGGTGTTGAGGAAAAATCCCGCTAACGGATTTCCAAGATTTTCCTGGATTATTTCCTCAGACCTGCGCTGAAGACCTGTGGTTTATCTGCAGGTGACCAGAAAAGTGAAAAATGTGTTCCCCCAGCTTCCTTTCCGTCTAGAACTTTGGTTAACTAAGGTGGCGGAATACCATTGACTAGAATATGTCAGGTGCTAACAACCTTGCCAAAAGAGCACATAGACGGAATAAAACAAGGATATGATTAACATGTTAGACAAGAAAAACGCCTCTCCATTGGTTGAGAAAGATACAGGAAATAATGCAGGAATACACTTGGCAACAGCGAAAAAGATGCCTGCGCTCTTGATATGAGGAAGTACCAGATGGAGGGTTTCGAGAATAAGTTAATATGGAAGTCTTAGCCGAATAGATCCGAAAAATTCCGAGACGACGCAATAATAACATTGACAGAAACAACTAACCTGAAGTAGCGGTGGGCAATCTGGCTCTTTTAAAAGAGCCGGGTCAATGGATCTGGATCAGTTAAAAGATCCGGGTCAGTGAGCCGGATCCAGGTCAGTTGGATCACTTGGATCCCTGGCTATTTAATAGAAGTGACACTTTTGGCTCAGTTGGCTCAGTCGGGTCGCGAACGAGACCCGGGTGATCCGTCGTTTCCTTTGTAATTGATGCTACAGCGGATGTTTTTAACAAAATCAATTTTAATATTTTACGCAGTGAATTAAATATACAAATAACAATTATTAATTGATGAAAAATATAACTAAATATAAAAATAGATTTTAAGATTGGTAATTATTTTTCAACCATCATTAAAAATTACTATTTGTTTACTAAGATAGTTCTTTTTTAATTTAATTAGTATGACATCCCTACGTGTTACGTAGCTTTTAGAAAAAGCTTAATTGTTTATAAACATCCTAATTTGCCTATTTAATTGTGGTTTCAGAAGAAAATATGAAAACCAATCATTTATATTTTAATATTTTTTTTCGTAACTGTTCAACAAAAAGTTCTATACATTATATATAAAAGTTTCAAACAATTTTCAGAAAATAGATTGTGCTTTTTTTTTTGTATATACTAATTTGATACCATAAAAATCCAAACTGACATCTATTTTGACGTGGATGTACGGTAGTGTTTCCACGATCCGCAAAAATTGGAAATTCGCGAAATACTTTTTTCAAAGTGATATTTTTTAGACATCTTGTTAACTATTTACGCCCGGTAAATATATTCACCGCATTCAACCGCGCTCAGTATCAACAAATAATTATGAAGCGTCTTGGAAATAAAAATAAAACTTTCATACAAAAATTTCGAAAAACTTTCGCATAATAAATTTTGCTTAAACTTTGTTTATATGCTAATTTGATACCATAAAAATCGGAACTGACGTAAAAAAATCCTGAGTAAAAGATGTACGATTCGCCGGAAATCGTAAATTTTCAAAAATGTATTTTATATGCATATGTAGTGATATTAAGTTATTCCAATATGTTATTTTTACACACCAAATAAATATTGGTTTTACATAGGTACCTTTTGAAAAATTATGGGATCGGACCTAGTCAAGACATCATAACACATGTTTTTTTTCTTTTTAGCTCTGAATAATACTGAATATATGTATTTAAAAAAAATTAATTTTTAAAAACATATATAAAACACCCTGTATCTTAAAAATTAGGTTGTTTCAGACATGTGTTTATTTATATGAACTTTATGTCTTAGAATTAACTAAGAAATAACCTTTAAAATATTTTACCTTACTTGGTAAACACCCTGTATATAGACTACTACCACCTACATAAATTTTAATTTTTTTAGGCCTTATTAATTAATTTAAATATAAAACTTCAAATTTTTGTGATATAGTATTTTTTATAAATATATAATGAATAAACTTTCCTATTTAGAATTTCATGTTTTCAAGTGCACCGTAACCCAACCGATTCCTGACACAAAACAAACAAACATCGAGAATGAATAGAAATTGGAAAAGGCCCGGCGTTTCAAGAAGGCAACACGTGTGTGCAATTAGTGAACGAATCAACAACGACTAAACACGTTCAGCTCCGATCAGGGACCTGCGAAACAGACGAGATCTGATATTTCTGGGATCCGGAGCCGGCTCACTATATTTGAACGATCCGGCTCTTACGGATCACTTTGAAGATCCGGATCACTGAGCCGGGTCGGTCGTGAACGACCCACCTCTAACCTGAAGTTTAAAAGCAACGCCAAGGCGAAATGGAAATGTAAATAAACATAATATTTAATTAATTACTCTAGTACTAATGGAAAAGGACCACTCAGAAAAGTCAAATATTAGTCCGGAGTAGAGTACCAAAGAGTCAAAAAAATTATGTGCTAATGCAGCAGTAGTTAAATGCCATAAAAATGAAACGTAAGTTGAGTTTAATTTAATAGAATTTTCTTAACTGTATAAACTCATTATTTAATCATAAAACAGGAATTTATTCACACAATTATTAACTATTTATTTTAGGAAATGCATCAGACGCAGACGTAACGAAATTTCAGTTTATAATAGGCTCCAAGTAATTATGCAACTATGGACAAACAAAAGTCAATCTGAATTTCGGAACATCAAACATTGATAGAAATTATAAGAAGGCTGTAGTTTATATAGTCTCAGGAAAAAAAGGTAAGAATATTAATATTGAATCGAGAAATACCTTTGGTTTATTTATGTCTAACTATATGTTACATATTCACAGCAAAAAGGAACACGAATAATACGTGGTGTATATATGGTATCTATAGTCTAAAAATAATCCTATATATATCTGAAAAGAAATATTTATCAAGGCAACCTTTTTTTATAAAAGTATTTACAGTTCAATATTAATACATAATATCGACTTTATATCAAAGAATTTATTGGGGTACTAATGATTTGGTTTTTTTTACAGCGACAGAAAAGTTATACAAAATACACGCTCGAATCTAAAAATGCAGCATATCTAGCCAAAGAAAACGAAAATCCCAAGACTTGTATAAAGGACTCGAAAACAGGTTTTCAAAATTAATAAAATTTAATTTATATCTACTCTGTAAAATATATGGGAAATAAATAGTTTGTCTAATGTGCTATTTGAAGTTTTTCTTATACAGTATATAATTATTAAATTCGGCAAAATTAAATAAATCCAACAATTATATATGAACTGATTTTTTTTTGGCGACATCTATGAACGAACGCTAAACTTATACCATTTACTGAAAATTATTCCTTTATATCTTGAGTTCAGATATAGGTACAAAATTAACTACTTATCGAGAGGTGACACTGTGTGTACCGAAATTTGCTGCAAAAGGTGTTGAATTTATATTTCGCTTAAATATGAACAATGTAACCGCTTCTAATGAGAAAACTACTAAAATCTAAGTAAATCAAACCAACAAGGCGTACATATTAATCACTAAACTTAATACTAAAGTAGTAGATTATAATATTAAATTAATCATACAATGAAATGCACTTATAACAAAATTAAACTATTACAAAGACAGATAGACAAAGGGACCAACGGAATTCAGAAAACATGTTTTTCGACATCGTTGGAAATTTGGAATATTATGAAAAGTTATTTTTAAATTAACGGAATTGTTTCGAATAACACGGCAATCTGGTAAGATTTTCCCACCAGTGTAGTATCTGGGTTTTGCATGATTCCAACCAGGGAAGCCATGTTCTGACAGTGGACATGTTTGGGAATCGAAACGTTTGAAATTTGTATCTTCAAAATTTAAAAAATCGGAATTTAATGGTTTTTCTTTGAGAATTATGGCTTGTAGTAAGCGTGATGCCTTTATTAGCTGAAGAATGAGGGTAACCTATTCCTTCCATGGCCTCTGGGTTACCTGTGAACTCAGGGAAAGAAGTATTATTATTTTTTGTTTTGTTATTTACGTTATTTGGGTTAATTTTTCTTAAAAGTACATTATCGTGCAATTGCACTGTATGATGGTCAGAATATCCAACCGAAACGTCGGTTTTTTTCGGAAATTTGAGAAAATTTATCATTTTGCCCTGTATTTTCATTAGTTGTATTCGACATAAGGTCATTTAGGTTAATTAAATTTGGTGCCTCTAGGGTACCACTGTCAAAATGGCTACTTTGATTTAATGTTGTGTATTCAGTGCCGCATTCTGCAGATACCAAGGAATGCTGACTAAAAGATTTATAGCTTGAAGAGCCTTGTAAGTTTTGAATCAGCTCCAAAGAACTGTCATTAAAAATTTGACGCTGAAGACAGCGGCCTCGGCTTATCCTTCGGGGTTAGCCCCGATAAATAATAGCCCTAATAAAAATAACCCCTTACTTAAAGCATGAGAATGATCTAATTAATCTTAGTATCATTAGTAGTAAGCATAAACTAAGTAGTATTAGAAATCAACTCTATGAATGTGAGAACTTAAAGAAAGACAGTCTAATAGACATAGCCAATAGCTACTCCCAAAGAGAGAATATAAAAAACCATTTTGATACTTCATGTAGAGCCGAGTTAGAGGCTTTACATGATGAAAATGCCCCTTTCACTACTACCCTAAACTACTGGTCAGCCAGTATCAGGCAATCTGTTGAGTAGTTTATGTTTAACATTTCAATAGGCCTCCATTTTGTTTTGCCATATTGGATTTTTACCCAAATATTACCAGATCATCCCACATGACCCTTTTTGACCAAAGGCATGTAGTTTTTTAGCTATGCCGCAAACAAACCGACCTACAGGGTCCCTGAAACGTAAAGGTCCGAGGTCGGAGGGTGAATTTTTCACGATAACAATATTTCTCTTTTACGAGGGAAGTAAAAAGTGACGCATTTTAAACTCTGCACATACCCTACAAAAAGAATTCCACAAAGAAAACAGAACATTGTAATACGTATAAAAATATTCCTTTACTATGCTTTAACATTTCCATACTAACGATATTGAGGGGTGCTGAGACACTTCTAGCCATAAATTCAAAGTTTTACGATTGTTTTGCGCAAAAGTAGAGAGAAAGAAGAACAGAGGTCGCAACTTTAAAGGCAATTTGGTTTTTTCTCGACGTTGTGCTTCCATGATAAAATGTTTGATAAGCTTATTTGCTCAAGAAGTGGTTTTCGTTAAACATTACCAACTTTTCTTTCTACCACGCTTTTCTTAACATCCCTCCTGTGTTTTATGTAAATTGTATGTTTGTTTAGTTTGATTATTACAATAGATTTCTCAACTAGTTCTCCTTAACCAATAAAATTTAAGTTTGTCATAAATATACAGTTCGCATAACAATACAATAATCTGATGCTTTCGTATATTATCAGTAAGTCAATAATTTCAGAAGTACCACTTTTTCAGGGAACTTACTAGGAATCTTTTCATTTATTAAAATAATCGAAATGGGACCCAATTTTGTTCAGTACATATTCATTTAATCAAACATGTGTACTGTCGTTTCAGACATTTGTATTGGGCGACATTTTGTTCCATCATATTGGATTCCCACCAATATTTTAACAGTTTTGGCCTATGCCACACTGGCATAGTTTAAAATAAATTCAATAAGTAGTTTTTACATTGACACCGCGATCTGGTTACGTCATGTTAGTTTCGTACCAGTTTATCCTATATTACTTATAATATAAAATTATATATATATCGTGTGTCCCAGATTCTCTTCTCTATATAGGGATCTCGGCTCCTATTATACCTACAGCAAAGGTTAAATGGAAAAGTTTTAGGGGAAACTTATCGCATTCGATATCTGGCTTCAGATTTACGATCGATCAATAAGTTTGGGAAATATCGGCGAAAAATCGAAAATGGCGAATTTCGTTTTTTGCCAGTATATTCAGAACGGTTTTTTATAACCGCCTTATTGGATTTTTCGATTTTTGAAAAGAGCCTAAAATTTCCAGTCATCAAAATATCACACTTCGTAAGGTTTCAATGTTTTTAAAGGAGGCCATGATTTATTTGTCACAAGATGACATTAATAAGTAAGTAATGTATTGAACGCATTGAATTTTCAATACAACATGAACGTAAATAACGACTTAAAAAATCTAAATGAGCTTTAACTACTTTGTAAGTGGGTAACATTAATTTACAAATCTGCAAAATGACGTCCATTTGCATCGAGACATTTTTGACAATTGGTGACTGTTTTTCGTACAACCCTGGTAAGTGTATTTTGGTTAATATTTCTAAATGTGTCCAGAACTCTTTGTCTCAGGATTTCTATGGGCACGGGGGGATCAAATTCATAGATCTCGTTCTTCGTGTGACCCCAGAGGTACACATCCAAAGGTGACAGGTCAGGGGATCTAGGAGGCCAAGATATTGGACCATTTAAAGAAATTATTTTTTCGTCAAACTGCTCTCTTAAGAAGTTCCTGACTTGAATGGCATTGTGAGCCGAACATCCGTCTTGTTGAAACCCAGTTCTTCTTAATTCATCTTCCGTTAGAATAGCTTGTAAGGCTGGTACAACCTGGTTTCGCAAAAGCTCTAGGTACCTCTGCCCGTTTAGGTTGTAGTCAAACAAAGATGGTCCAATAAGTCGATTTCCTGAAATGATTAATAATTTATAAATAGGTGCCCAACAGTCAAGAGCGGCAAGGTCGGCCGGATGGTACTAGAAACTGTAAATTATAAAGAGAAAATTATCTTTAATAAAAAGTAGATATTTTCTTTCCAAAAATAATTATCGAAACATCCCGTAATGAATGAGCTTGTATACAGTTAAAACCTATTCAACTAGTAACAATACTAGAATAATACGACGTTGTTTTATGTGGCAGTGATTTTTTCCTTTTAAATACTTTGGTTGGTTTTTATTTTATATACAAGGACGGTATAATAAATTGTATTTTGGAATCTACCGGGTTTGTTTATTATATGTCGCACATTTTATTTTAAAAGGTTGTGGTATATTTTATTTAAATTTTTTGTCAGTACCTAAAAAATCGGATTAATAGTCACAAGTACGATAAAAAAAACCAAACAGCTCTCACAAACCACACAATTGAAACCAACCATACTTCTAACTATAGTGACACTAAAATACTTATTACTGAAACCAACTTAAAAAAAGAGAGTTTTACGAAATGGTTTACATCCAAAAAAATTGTAATTCTGTAAAGGCAAAAACAGATACAAAAAATAAAATGTGCGACATGTAATAATCAAACCCGGTAGGTTCCAATATACACCAATTTATTATACCGTCCTTGTATATAAAATAAACACCAACCAAAGTACTTAAAGGGAAAAAAATCACTGCCACATAAAACAACGTCGTATTATTCTAGATTTGTTAGATATTGAAGTAAATGTCTAGTCTGATCGGTGTAGTTTTAATTTGTTTTTCAATGTAATTGTGTCCATATATGTTTGACACTATGTATGTTCTCCAAATTTCCTACTGTAAGTTTTAATTTTAGTATTTTATTTTAAAACCCATTTTAATCTTTCTAATATTGTAGAATTTGATAAATTCTATAAATAATTGAATACGTGAAAATAGTTGTTTAATTTTTAATTGGAGGATCATATCCCAAGAAACAAATACTAACTATATATACATAGATTTATTTTTCAATTACGCATCGATTACAATGAAAAAAGAATAGGGTTGACGTTTAAAATAAGAAAGAAAATGCACTTTGAAGTTTGGTAATTTTGACACTTAATTTTGTAGACCCTGTATAATTTAGATGGTTTAAATTTGGTCAGCGAGATTATCAAATCTTATTTAATGAACTCCCAGTTTGATTCTTATGTCGAGGCAATGTTTGAATTTTTATAAGTTTTTATAACCAGTGGTGTAAATTCACTTTTTTCACATTTAATTTTTTTAAGCCGTTATTTACCAATCGAATCCAATAAAATTTTAGACGATCTAAACAACTATGGAAGCCATCTAAATATGCAAGAAAATATAGGTCATCTATTTTAAAAAAATATGTCATTGTGACGTCACACTTTTTTGGGTCACCCTGTATAATCAAAAATATTTTTAGAAAATGAGCCCTAATATACATATGAGTTGTGCAAAATTTAAAATTCATGAGTCAAATGATAAGTGAGCTACAGAAGAAGGGAGCTGAGATGGACCACCCTGTATAACAAAAAATTGAGAATATTTAAGCTTAACTAGACTTTAACTTAACAATCATCAGACCCCTTAATAAAAATTACTTACTTCATTAATTTTTTATGTAATCTTCAATGGTTTTTCCAACGCCAACATGAATTAAACAAAACACTGTTCACACGTGGAATTGCATTGTTAATACAGAGAGGTTTTTGCAAGAGCTACTTTGATTTTTATTATTGAACATATTTGCTACAAACAAATATGACTAGTAAACTCTCTACCGGAACATTGAAGGACTGGAACTACGCAAAAAACAGGTCGGGAAAATGTCTCTAATAATTAGTATTGGCACGGGCATCAACATATTTTAACTTTTCCATAACACGTGTAAATTGTGCGGGATGTCGAAATAAGACGCTCTCCTTATTTTATAAAAAAATCATAAGAGATGGAGAAAAAATTGAAAAAAAAAGTTTCGTGGTTTGGTACAAAGTTTTAACTTATCAAAATGTCAGATTTCCGAGGTCAATATCTCAAAAGCAAATTAATTTTCGGATATTGTGGTTTATACAAAGAAATACTTAGAATTAGTAAAAAAGGAGAAATAAGAAAGTTCAAACCTGGCAAAAAAAAAAAAATACCCTGTATAAATAAAAATTAAATAAATTAAGGTTACAGGCCAAGCCACGAAACTTTTTTCTTTTTAAATCTTCTACTCTATCCCCAACATTTTCCGAGATAAGGAGATAGGGCGTCTTATTTCGGACACCCCGTACATTACTGCGGCATAAGTCGGAAAATGTTTAAAAAAGGTGAGCAGTGTGCGTACATATCTAAATTTGCAAGACTCCATTTTTATATTTATTATGTAAGCAGTATCACACTCGACACTATTAAATTAATTTATCCCATGTTCCTTGTGCAAAAAAGGCAAATAAATTAATTTGTGAGCAAACATAGTCTTGCTTAATCCTCGTACACAAAAAATCATTAAAATAAGGTAACCAATGTTTTTTGTTTGTTTCTTTGTCCTAGTATCATTTTGACACAAAAAAAAAATCAAGAAAACATGTTCAAAATGTTTGAAAGTTTATTTCGGGACAAATGAGGTAGCTTTCAAATCAGAAAACCTTTTGGGCAAAAAGGTCTACTTTACCTAATATTCGCCTGAGAATCAACAAATTTTAACCGTCAAAGTAACAGACGTGCAGTTTAAGAGTGACATTCCTAAAAAAATTTAAGCAAAAAAAAATTGAGTTGCGGATCACTTGTTTCTATCACATCCTGTATAATATCTTTGTGTTAGTTGTATTAGCGACATAACTTCCCACTCCAAATTCGCTTAGCCCAGTTTTTAATAACAGACTGAATTATGAATTAATTTTTGAAAAATGTGGAATATCTCGATTAAACCATGTACAGTGAAAACCAATGAAGCTAGGCAAAATCGGTAGAATATGTTTTTTGGTATTTGT
>JAUTXW010003633.1:0-61404 GCA_030620095.1 Kuschelorhynchus macadamiae
CATTGATTTTCTCATTTTCTTTAAACGCGACCCTCGGCATCACGTCGAATTCAAATAGAGCAATAAAAGGCCTTTCCAAAAATGTAGAATATTATGGGTATAAGAGTCACCGTTTCGAACCTATTGATATTATGCGTTATCTTACATAATATTATTCGTTTTCATTAATTTACTACTTAAATATGCACTTAGCATATTTTAGATTTTTAGCTAAGTTAGAAAAATCTACCTGGACGACAGAAATAAAAACTAAATTAAATTTATGTTTCATATATTATCTAGTACCCATCTATCAAAATAAGAGAAAATATAGGTACGGTATTGCTAAAACTATTTAACTATATATCATGAGTCAGCGGTTCATCTTTTCGGATGAATAGACAAGTATCTTCATTATTCTTGAGTAAACATTTTATTAAGAACAAAATAAACAAAATATAGCTAACTATTGCAAGAATAATTGATATGCCCCCCATATTGAGCAATGCACGTGGTGTAAAGTTCCTAAATGTGTTAGAGCATTTCTGACATTTTCTGTTCCATTCAGAAATTGAACTCCCCTCTCCAATACAAATTTTCAATTCTTCTGCTGTTAACAGCTTTTTTTTAGAAACTAGCTGTTTTAGTGTACGCCAGAGAAAATAATCCAGAGAAGTGAGGTCGGGACTCCTCGGGGGCCAGGCGCAACTTCCATTTTCCCCAATCCATTCCCGATATTGAGTATTTAAATAATTTCTGATCTCTGGACTTCTGTGGTTAGAGCACCATCCTGCCGCCAAATTAAATTAGCACGATCCCTTAGAAGAATATCATTTTCCACTTAGTGGCTGAAATGTCCATTAACACGTCTAGGTAACGTCGGGAATTTAAATTGTAATCGAAAAATACTGGACCTATAATTCTGAACCTCCAAATGACGTACCATACTTTCACCTATGTTCTCCCAGACCTTCAAACTTCCTTAACTTCCCTCTTATTCTCACTTCTCCAATAACGCGTATTTTTCCGATTGTAGATTTTATCTGACGTCGTAAATATTGACTCATCAGTTCAAATAATATCAGAGAATACATTTTCCGCGCGAAATATCTGGCATAAGGGTACTAGAAAAATCTAACCTTGTGTTACAGTCCCCTTGATGTAATTTTTGCACTGGACAATATTTATAGGTCTCCCAATTGTTTATTTCAAGGCAGGTTCGAAGCGTTATTCTTTTAACTTCCATTATTCCAAAGATGCATTCCTTGTTGAACTTTCCGGAGTCTCTTCAAAATGCAATAAAATGTTGGGTTGCTGTTCTTCGGTCAAAATTGTATGACACCTTCGTTTCTCTTTCTTCAAATTTTCATTATTTCTTCCATATTGCTGGTAATCGAATGTCCTTTTTTCTGGGTGACGCCTTAATGGATATTTAGTGATATAATCCCTGAGTGCCAGGGTCCGACTTTTATTTGTATAGCAAACATTTAAAAAAATTTCCTATATAGGAAACATTTAAAAAAGGGGGTAAACTAAGTTCAGAAACGGAACTATAATATAAATATACCAGTAAACTAAATTTAAAAAAAAAACGAGAAATAAGTAAATACTAGGATGTATTAATCCTGCGTCAAAAGATTTTAACAATGACAGTAAAAAAACACACAAATGAAGCATCCATGGCCAACCTCGTTGAATTGTCAATGTCCCATAAAACAAATCTAGGACTAGTGTTTCTAAAACAGAATGTATGATCTCAGCGTGATTTAAAACTTGATAATATCCTAAGTTTCATCAAAAAATGAAGTATCTCCCGTAGAATGATCCTAGATGTCTCTAATATCATGTTAATATAAAAATAGTGAAAATGATGAAGACGAAGCATATTATATCAGATAAACTCCAATAAGTCCGAAACAGTAACTCTCAGACACATAATGCTATACATCGTTGGAGAGGGCATTTAATGCTGTATTTGAATTCAGTATAATATTCACAGGGCCGCATTAAAAAAAAAGGGAAAATCGATGGTATAAGGATATTCCTGAAGACAATTCTCGATAAGTCCGAAACGATAAATCTCAGACCCATAGTATTACACATCGTTAGAAAGGTCTTTTAATACCCTATTCAAATGCGATATAATATATAGGGTGTTGCATTTAAAATTGTTGAGAAAATTAATGGTACGCCAAATTTGGCAACACTATTAATATTTTTGAAATATTATAACTTGTCGAATACAGAAAAGATAATTCATCGATTGTTCTTTCCTGCTGTACAAGAACCAACTGAAAAAGTTAATAGATAATATTGTTACATCGGGTTGAAAATATTTCAAAAAGTGGAGATAAACGTCTATACTATTATATATTATTGATATGGTCTTTGAGAGCGCTATATAAAATTTTATCAATATATAGGGTGTTGCATTTCAAATAAAAAAGTTCATACCTCATATTTTAATGGCTCCCTTTCTAAAAACCGGAGAGTAATTTTGGCTACGTTGGTTTTTCAATCTCTCAGAGGAACTTTTGGGACACACAAACTATTCCTGCCCTTCAATACTTTTTTTGAAAAAAAAAATGAAGTTTGAAATTTCTAAGGCTAAAATCGATTTATAAAATTTTTTCTCCGACTTTTTAGTTAACGTTAACGATCTGGATCGCGTCGAACGTCAAAAAAAACAAATTTCAAAAATGTCCAGTCCAGAAAGAGAAATGCGCCCTTAGTAACAAGTTTCGATGCGACAATTACTATCTCGTACCTAAAATGTAATCAGATTGACTTTTTTTATTCTTCATAGAACAGTATCCAACGCATGCTTACATTTAAGCAATAAATTCGAAATTAGGCAAACAACCAATTATTAATGCTTATAGCTACTGACATTTTCATCTTAATGTTCAATAGCACTCGACTCTAGTGTATTAAACTACCAAGTTTACTCTCGAAACTTTTGCAGGATAAAGTTCCCAGTGGCCCCAACGTCGTCAGACCTAATTTAATTTTCAAAGTACGTCCACGAATACAGGCTTACTGAAATTCTATGTCATCCAAGCTGAATCTGTTATTCATTTCCGGCAAAGTAACTCTCGTGGCAGTTGCATTATCGTATCGAAAGGCTTTTAATCTTAATCAGAACTGAAAAAAAGAGTAACATTCAAAGTAATAGGTAACAATCTGAGAAAACTTGCAGAATCTGAACATATTAGGATCATAATGTGTTCTGAATAAAACGTCTATAACTTTAATTTCCACTATGTTAAATTATATCATGACAATTGTATCGACACTAACCCGCGTATTCACTAAAAAGGTTTAAGAGTTAAACCAGATCTAGTTGCCATGGTACTTGAAACTCTTACGGCCTGTTGCAAAAAGCGCAATTAAAGACATTCCGTTAGTCAAATTTGACAATGAGATCCTATATTTCTATAGTCAGCTTGTAAAATCCTAGAACTCGCTTAAATATTATAAACAGCAATTAAGTTTTCTGCAACCGGCCGTTAGGTTAGGTTAACATTTCGAAACATTATTTCTTCAATTGTGGAAAATGTCATCTCAAACCTGTTACTGTCAAGTTAGACCTGGTCTAAATTTAAACCTCTTTAGTGTCTTCGGATGAAATTTACAGTTTACGTTTTTTTTACAATGAAGTATTTATACATATCTTACAAAAAGAAAATAGTAAAAATATCGCAATTTACGAGTAATAAAACTAATAAAGGTTCAACAATGGGGAATTATGCAAATCTACCTGATAGTTTAGTAATAGCCCAGATGTTTTAAATTTAATAATTTTCATACTTTTTAGAAAATTAAGTTTCTTTGATTTTATTTCAGAATGAACAATTTTAATATTGTCATCAAATCTGTGTAATTCGGTAGATGAGTTGCGTAATCTAATTTATTTAATTTTCTATATAGTTTTATGTTGCTAAAAGTAACTTTAAGGGGAGTGATAAAAAGTAAAATGAACGTAGAAAATGGCAGGAAATACGAAAATGTAATTTTTCTAGCTGCGAAAATTTGACAGCTGTCATTCTGACGGTTTATAGCCCCCAGACGATGGTTACTTTTCGCCGCTGATTACGGGAAAAAAGAGCACAAAAATCGTTTCATTTTTTAATTTTTTTTTGGAATTCGCCCATAATCACTAGTTCCTGTTTTTTTTTTGAACTTCGTTAATTTTCCCAGAAACTGAAGATCGTAACTTTTTTCGTCATCCGCGAGACTGCGCCAAAGTTTTCAAAACTCGATTTATTCCAAAACCGGTATATTTTGGCGACTTACGATAAAATTTTGACTTCTTGGGAATATAGATTTCTAGAATATCTTGGCATCGACAAGGTATAAACGACATCCCAGTAAAAATAGGCTTTTTTTTGAGGTTTTTACTGTTACTTGTACTATATAAGATATTTTAAATATAAAAATTTAAAATTTTAAATGCGTCTAGGGTGGGGGGCAGCTGCGCCTTATTCCCCGCTGGCTAGGTCAATGTAATAAAGTGAAAGATAAAGTAAGTCCATATCTGAGACCAGCATCTTAACTAAATCCCACTGTGCTCAAATTTTATTTTTTAGCCCACTTTATACAAACCTGGATTTTAATTATTTAAATATAATATTTATTTTATAATTTTAGATCGTCAATAAGGCGCCTCTATTTTGTACCTACCATTTTATATATAAATACCGATTTTAAGGCGAATTTGCATAAATGACAGAATTCTCTTGCCATCTTTCCACCGCCATTCTAAATGTTGACTACAGTAAACTGTTCAGTCTTAAATACCATCATTATGTCAGTTATGAAGCTCATAATAATATAACCCCCCTGATATGATATCGATTTTCAGTCGAATTAACACAAATGACAACAAATTTATTAGACACAAGACGGATCGTTCTTTGAATTCCTTAAGTCAACAAATGTATAGATATAGTATAGTATATAGCAGCCTTTTTAAACAAACCGAAAAAGCTATAAGTAAAACATAAATACATCCTTTATAAAATGAAAGGGCAGTCCTATAAATATTATGCGATTTGAAGTTTTTACTAAACCCAACCAGCCCAACTAACAATTTGTTTGATAATTTTAATTTAAAAATATCAATTCCTTAACGTCTATACTATTATGAAAAATAGAAAAAGAAAATGTCGATGATAGATACTTAGTTAAAGAAATTGTAGGTCCTCTAAGGCAAGTCATTTATTTATTTCCACAAAGAAAGCATTCAGCGGAGTTTCATTATTTTATCGAATGGCTTTGATCTTAAATAGAAACGAAATCTGGAGAATAAAATCTTACCTTTAGAGAGTTATAAATTAAATAATTTTTCAATCTGGATTTATCTTTGAAATTCTCATTTCATTCACTTGTAACGGAAACAAAATAATATAAAAAACGCATTTTTAAATGACAAAAATATATTGTAGTGCACTTTATTTTTAAACATTTATGCCTGCATCCTAGCCTGGATCGTAACAAATGAGGACGAACGATTGTTTTACTCTTTTTTTTTTAATGTAATTTAATTTAACCTTGTTATTTAAAAGTTTTTTTTAGTACGAAGCATCTTCACGGATCTTTAGTTCTCAAGATCTGAATACTGAACGAACTTGGAGAGATTAAGGCGGGTTTTTACACTCGACTTGCGCTCGCCGAACTGTTTTGACAATTTAAAATTATATTTTTATTCAGTTGCCAAAAAGCCAAAAAAGATTTTTGTTTGCCGTTCTAAACGCAAGAAATAATCTGAACAAATTTAAAAATAGCATTACATATGTCTGCAAACTATCATTTTTTTTTTATTTCTACGTTACAAGTCAAACAAACTGACAAATTTTAAAATGTTGAAATATTCTTTTTGTGTAATAAAGATACGTAATTTTTTAAATATTTGCTTCAATCAATTTAAAATTAGATATTTTTATTTATTTGCGAAAAAGCCAAAAAAGATTTTTGTTTGATAGAATGACCTGATGTACCATTTTCCTTCCTTTGAACAAATACATCTAAAAAGGGAAGAATCATTCCATTTGAACCAGTTTTCAGTGTGGATTTAATCTTATGGTGTTGTTGATTAAAGTGGTCTAGAAATATGAGAAGATTTCCTGTCCATGAGTCCAAACAACAAAAGTATAATCTACATATCTGAACCAGTGTTTTGGTTTAAGTGGAGCGGATGTTAGAGCAATATCCTCAAAGACTTCCATAAAGATATTCGCTACCACAGGTAATAGAGAAGATCCCACTGATGATTTGTGAATAGTGATTCTACATCGAAACTGACCAACTAGACTGCCTTAAGTTTTTCCACGAAATGTGCAGAGTTTTTTATCAAAGAATCTGTTTTTCCAGTAAATGGATTATGAAATTTTTGAAAGATATTTCCGTAGTTGTATATGGGCGAATCTATTGCACTGACGATCGGTCGAAGTGATACATTGTTCTTGTGTATCTTGGAAAGACCGTAGAACGTGGGATTTTTGGAAATGCTTGGTTCTAATGATTTCTTCTCCGCTAGTGGTAGGCTGAATGTGTTAATCAGATTTCGTGATGCGTCTTATTCTACTTGTAGGGTCTGCCTGCATAATCTTATAGGTGTTGTTGTCTAAAAGTTGAGTTACCGTTTCCACGTAATCTGTTCTGTCCATGACGACTGTGGCGTTGCCTTTATCTGATGGAAGGACCAGAATGTTTACATCTTCATTTAAGGCTTTTATCGCTGTCTTTTCGGCTGCGGAGAGATTCGGTTGTTTGGAATTTTTGATGATCTTCGCTGTCTCATGTCTGACTTCATCGGCTTGCTCCACTGGTAATATTCTCATTGCTGCTTCAAGACTAAGACTTCTACTGGAATGCTACTCGGTGCTATTGCGAAATTTTGGCCACTGGAAGGGATGGAATGTTCTGCTTCGGTTAACGGCTTCGATGATAAGTTGGAAACTTCTGTTCAGAAGTGCTTCAAACTTCTTTTGTTGCTTAATGTAACTTCTTGATGGACTTTTTCTGCCTGTGCATTTGTGATGTCCAAAGTTAAAAATATGGTTCTTTCTAGTTTAAAGGGTAATTTCAGATAAATTTTTAAGGGTTTACGGGCATTTGTATCTAAATTCCGCCGTATTTCATTTCTCTAACTAATGCATTGTATTTCTCTAACTAATGCATTGCTGGAACGCTTATACATATTTTTAGTAGTTCTAGAAGTAATGTGACGTCTCAGTTGTAGTGATATCGGTACAACATCCTCGTCTAAGTATCTAAGGAGAAAGGCCAACTAGCAGAGTAACTTCTTGCTGTTCCGGAGTTCGCTAAAAGTTTTGGCATCCTTCTTGGTTTCCTCTCCATAGAGGTTAACTGACATAGAGCGGAAGTTTTCACGCCTTTGGTCAATTAGAAATCATGGTTCTTCGGATTAGACTGTGTCAAATTAAAATTACTATCCGACGTTTCCCCTTCGATTGCACGAGCCATCTTTAGGGATCTTATTTCAAGAGATCTGAACACTGAATGAGCTCGGAGAGATTCAGGCGACTTGTGCTCGCCGAACGAAGAAATAGAGAGCTTTCCATCGTTCTCTAACACACTGGCTCTTATGGCAGGGTTTTTCACAAATTTTACGTGTATCTTTAAAGTTAAAGTTATCAAACTAGATTTTATATTCTGCAAGAAGAGACCCATTTAGGGCTGGTATTTTCATCTCCGAATTTATTTTCCATGGCTACAATTGTCCCAACAATGGTTCCCACGGTAAATATTTGAAGAATAAAGTTATTTGGGGATGAAAATACTGGCCCTTAAAAATATAAAACTTATGATGATATCTTGTAAAATAAATGGTATTTTTTTTTGAATTATTGGAAAAAAACTTTTAAGCAACCCTACAATTTGTTTTTTAGTACATATGGCTAACTTTAAAACTAATGGAGATATGCAAGGTTAAAATGTTACCAAGAGAAATTGATCGCACTGTACAACAAATAGTCAGTTTGTATCATGTCCTATTGAACCAACAGTTTGTATCAGCAATCAACTTCAGTTAACGGCAGTCGGTGCGGGAAAGGGACATTTCCCTACTTATTAGGAAAATAACTATTTATTATATTTAGGTTCACTTGGTAAACAAAATTTGTAAAAAATTTAGAAAAATTTGAGTAGGGTCCATGAAATGTATTTTATTTTTAGATTTTTCATTAATTTTTACCGTCCCTTAAAGCATTTTCTGAGATATTTGCTAATTTCATACCATGTCGGATTAAATAGTCCGTCTTGTCAAAATATTAGCGTCCCAAAGGACCACCTTTAAAAACCTGTCATGAAAACAATGTAAATTTATGTTTTGTAGCAAATATACGGGGCTTTTGACCTGTCGAATTATTTTTGTCTTAGAAGACACCGACACGCAGATATGAAGGCTCAAAATCAAGCAAACAAAATGTGTACACGCTACATTTCAAAAATGTCAAAAAAAAAATCAGCCTAAAGACCGATCGGGCTAAATTTTGTACGGTATAAGAGAATTGAATGTGAAATAATTGCTTACATTTGGGACACCTCGTATATTATAATACCATATATATTTAGAATCTCCCTAGAGAGCTTTTTAATTTGATACCCTTTCACGTTTTACGAATTACAAAAATATTTATTTCTTTATGTTGGACAAAATGACAACTGAGTCGGATAATAATAAATATCTCGTATAACTATCATAAGTGTGTTCGACTTCAGGTTCGATACCTTTATTTCGAAAAAGAACTGAGGAAATTGACAAAAACGCTGTTATAAGACGGAATATGTTTGACAAAGGGAGAGCTTCTCTTCTAACAATTCATAGAATCAATACAAATATATTGTCCCTTATGGTAATCTATTCCGGTTTTTGCATGATTGTCTTTACAGATAAAGGTATCGAACCAGTTATATTCATAAACCGAAAGAAGAGGCACATTTAAAGAAATAATAATAAACAAGATGTCCCAATTTAAAAAATGGGTAAGTATAACAAAAACGTTTAATACTCTTAGAAGATAACACAAGAAAAATCCTACCACTTTTGCGTTTAAAGTTTTTTTTTGTATCTCTTACAATTAAAATTGGGTATAAAATATAAATGCACATTGTTTACTTGTTCTACTGAAGATAAAATTCGATAAAATAATTAAATCGCTGCCGACTATTTATAGCGGAAAGGCGAAATAATTTGTGTCGATATATTTTGAAATTAAATTAGATCTGACAATGGGGCGGCTACTGAAAACTTAACTCTGCAGAAGTTTAGAGAGCAAAGTTAGTAGTTTAATAGCTCACAGCCGAATGCCACTAATTAGACAGATGGAAATTGTAAAGCTCGCACAACAATTACATTAATTGTCTAACAATACTGGTAATATTAGTTTATGTGTTAATAAATAGAAATTTCCTTAACAAACAAGAAGTTATCTTCCAATATCAGATTTGTCAGTAAGTGCTTATAATTACATATTACAAAATGAATATTAAATAATACACATACATACAAAAACTTTATTATTATCTAAATTAAATAATTCCTTAAACATTCTTAAAAAACCCTTTGATCAAAAGGTAAGTCACTATTCAAATTTTTATTCTGATCGGTATTTTCTTATATATACGACCCTACAAAAGATCACTTTTTTCTCGCGAAAATACAACAGATAAAACTTTATTTGGATAAAATCACAATGTATAATCAAGAAATGTGCATACGAAAACTCTCTAAATAGAAATTCGTCGAGAAAATTCCATCGAGAGATCCAGTTGAATAAATTATATTATTTATCGCTATGATTATGTCTATAAAAGGTGTATTCTATCTGATCTTTCTATGATTAAAATTAAGTCGGAAAAGAGTAATATATTTTGAACCAAGTCTAATAGCATTGTCTCCAATGAGGACTTTGAACTAAAAAAAATGTATAGCCACATGCAATTAAATATTCAATTGAAAATAGACCACGAACAAATATAAGGAAATTTAAATAATTTCGAAAACCCGATATTATTCTTGAAAAACACTTTTTGTTTAGCACCTCATGATTGTTTAAAACAGCAGATTCTCTGTATTAACTCAATTGAGGCAAAGAGATACGTCAAAGATTACTTCAACAACTATCTGTAATGCCAATCAAGACATTCTGTTAAATCTAAAGACTTATTTAGGTCTAAGTATGTGTAAAATACTGCCTGACACCCAGAGCTGACCCTTTTGTCTTCTTTAATTTTTCAGCATTGAGGTGACACAAAGAAAGAGTTATATAGCTTGATAAATAAAGGAGAAAAGATTTATAAAGAGGAAAATGTGACAATCCCTAGATCGGAGAGTTGGACTACTAAATTAAATTGAATATAAATTTATAGTTTTACCCCTTTTTTTTTTATCGAAACTGTGACGTCTTGGTGTATAGGGTTTGTGGTATTATAATGATTCTGCCGTTGACATACATGGTGGTATTAATGGAAATGCGGTAATTTTTTGGCGGTAATAATTTTTGGTATGTCGGTGGCACTTTTGTTGGTCAACGGTTTACCCTTATCTTTTTATAATTATTAGAAATATCTGGAAAACTAATGAATAGATTACTTTGAAAATTTGGCTCATAGATGAACATAAACTCTCCTTTTTAAAATAATTTAATTTGCGCGGTGGAACATCCGTTTCCTAGATGGAATTCCACGTATATTATTGCATTTTTTTTTTGACTTGAACATTCTATATACTTTTTCTAACCTAAATTCAACTGGTTTCGAGAAAATGACGCTTGGAAACTTGGCTTTTGAAGCTTTGTAACTGCCAACCGACTTAACTTGCAACAAAATGGATTGCACTTTCTTGCCTTGATTTTGTTATCTATCTCCTGGCACCGATTTTGTCTTCATAGGAAATGTCAAATTTTGACACCTCCTGTCAAGAAATTGGTGTAGGGAAAGATAATAAAAAACTTGGATAGCAAAGTGAAATCGATTTTGTTGCAGTTAAGTCGTTTAGGAATTACAAAGCTTCAAAAGGCCAAAAACGTTAATTTGCAAGTGCCATTTTCTTTGGTTGAACAACAGTCGAATTTAGATATAGGAAATATAACACCAAAAAGGGTTTAGAATGTTCAGGACAATTCAAAAATGCAATAATATATAGGGCATTTCATTTAGAAAACGGATGCTGCTACCGGTTTAAGATAGAAGCGGCCACACCGCACAATTTAAGCCAGCGCCAAATTTTCAAAATAATCTATTTATTGCTTCTCCAGATACTTTTAATAGACAACTGAGTTTGGTGTATTCTGTATATATGGCAAACTAATAAACGAAGGTTTAGGTATAGGCGATATTAGAACTAAAAATTTATAGATTAATAAATAACCCCACAATAAAAGTATCAACTGGCGTATCTTAGTAGATTATGGTAGATTAAATAGTGATGCTATACTTGATAGTTACCCGAATTTAAATGCGAGTAATTTGTAGACAATCTTAATTAAATCAGGCTTATTAACCAAGGTGATCTACTTACTAAAATTATTACATAATACGAATGCCATTTCAATCCCTGTTCTTCTTACCTTTTTTATATTAAGATGTAGTAAATATTGACAAATATATTCAAAGTTGCTACATTGCATTTCATAATATATAAAAAAGCGCCACTCCTCATTAGGATATCAAAATAAAATCAAAGTAACTCTAAAACGCGTCGATTTTTTAACGACTTATTAATTATAAAAAATATCCCGAGTAAACGTATGTTGCCTGATAGTTACGATTACCGGAAAGTCAACATATTCTCATGTTTTTTAGTGTCAGAAAAATGTATCTACCTATTTGTTTATTTAAACTCTTACAATGATTTTTTCTTTAAACCTAATCCCGTTTTTCAAGATCAACCCCCCTTATTTTGTATTTGTTCGTAGACTCGTACCCTAGCTTAATGAAGCATCTGTCGGTGGACAGAGCAGAGAATTTAAATTTACTCTGATATCCTCCCAACCCTTTTGTAGACTGCTAAGCTTCTTTGACGCATAATACAGTTTTTGCAGGTAGGAAACTATTGAAAATAGCGTGCTAGTTTTGAGACCAAACTGAGAAGAATCTTAGTCATTTAATAGATTTATCCATACGCCATCTAAGAGGAATATTAATATTTTATAATTTAGAAAATTGATGTTCTGTTCCTAGACAATAAATGTCTATACTGTATCACTGCTTCTGCGATTTACAAAAATATCTTCTTTCACACAGTATACGGTACTTTAGCTAATTTTCTAGTCTATTAAATTTCATAAACACATAATTGTCATCTAATAGAAACTTGACTTTAAAAAAAGACGAATCTTTATTTTCCGCCAGCATTGTTTCAAGTTTGCTTTGTGGCATCAGCCACTTGAGATGACAGAATGCCTCCGTTCTAACAGCTATCTATAATTACATACCAATAAAATCATTTTTCTTAATTCGAAAAAGCCAATTCGGGTTAAAAGACCAATTTAAAAACTTTTAATTTAGCTCTACCTAAAACACAATATTTCCTAAATGGTTCTTCTAGAGCGACCCTTTTGTTTCCTTTAATTCTTTCGTCTTGAGTGACACAGAAAAGGAGCTATATCATTATATTCTCTGGACTTTGAAGCGGAGAAAAATATGACACGGCTTATGAGCACCCACTTTTCCAACATTAACTTTTAGGGTTTTAAAATGTTTTATCATACATCCCGTCATTTTTGTTTAGAGAAAGGTACCAGTTTTAGGTTTATAACTTTTATTATATATTTCTTGTATTCACGTATGTCCGTGACTCTCATCAACTGATGTTTATTAAAACACGCAATCTTAACACTATGTTTAGAGACTGCTTAGTTTACAGAAAGTAACCAAGCGTTATTATTTTTGACAGATTATATCATGTACGAGGGGTCGTTTTAAATTCCCGGATTGAGCATGGAAATAAAATCCTAGACTAGCAACAAAAATGTATGTTTCAATATAGTTCCCTTGCTTTTGAATGCAGGTGTTACAACGTTTCAATAATAACTGTAAGTTATTTCTCCTTCGAAGCTCTTTTGAGGTTTGGAAACAAAAATTAATCACTAGAGTCCAGGTCTGGACTGATGGGTGTTCAATCTCTTCGAAGCCACAATCAGAAACTGCAGCTTTCGCAAGCCTTAACTTGTGTACTGGCGGATCGTCGTGCAACGCCAAAACACCTTGCGTTAGTATTCCGCATTTCTTAAGTTTTATAACGTCTCTGAAGCGATGTAATATGCATTAGTAATACTCACCTGATACTACCTGACCTTTTCGATTGGCGTTCAAACTAATTCAACCAGTTTGTTTTAAAAATAAAATATTATAATTGTCGTGACTAAAAAAGTCCTTACTTTTAGATTAAGTAAAATGGTATGTGTTATATAACTAAATATATCAAGATCAAAAATTATCGTAGATTTAGGTAATTATCAGAATTACAACTTTTTGGTACAGTCTTGTATTAAATTTTTGAGCAAAACAGATTATTCCCTTGCCATTTCTACGTCAAAAAGGTATACCTGTTAAAAGTGGATACGAGCAACCGTTTTCTAGAAATTTGGATTTAAAACTGTTTCGGCGCATGTGATTTTTTTTATCAAATTCACATAAAGTATGCATGTATTGTAAAAAATAGAAGTGTGCCTTGCCTGACAGAACAACTGCTGGTTGGTGTTCTGATCCTTTTTCCCGTTACTTAGCAGTAGTAATATCAGTTAATAATAAGATCAAATTTTGTCACTGTCAATTTCTGTTCATAACTTTTATTATCTGACAATAATCATTTAAGAAACTTTAGATCTAAATAGGTCATTATGCCTGTGATATTCTCGCATCGTGAATATGCAGATATGATATTCGTCTATGGCTTCTGCAATGGGGTCGCAATTCAAGCAGTCGCGGAGTACCAGCGTCGTTTTCCAGATAGAAGGGTGCCAGATAGAAGAGTTTTTCAACAAGTTTTCACTACTGCTAGAGAATCTGGGATGTTTCCAAGTGCGAAAATTGTATCTGAAAGGGAATCGGGACCCAACGTTGAAGTAGAAGAGGCTATACTCAATGCCGTCGAAAATGATCCAAGCATAAGCACTAGGCGGATTGCAGATACTTATCAAATTACACAATCGTCTGCTTGTAAAAATCTTCACATTAATTGTTTATACCCATCTCATTTACAACGGGTTCAACATTTGCAGGAGGGTGATTTTGAGTTGAGAATGCAATTCTGTAACTGGATTAATTAAGATCGAAGGTTGTATAGGTATGTTTTGTTCACTGATGAAGCACAGTTCACGCGTGATGGTATAAATATTCTTCACAATGAACACCGGTGGTCCTATGAAAATCCTCACGCTACAGTAGAACATAATTTCCAACATAAATTTAGCATTAATGTGTGGTGTGGAATGTTAAATGGTCATTTAATTGGTCCATTTATAATCGACGGTAGTCTTACAGCAGAAAAATATTTAAACTTTCTTGAAAATCAGTGGCGAAATCTATTATTCCCCTTAATGTAAGACAAAACATGTATTTGCAGCATGATGGAGCCCCTGCACACTACAGTTTACTTGTAAGAGATTTTTTAAACCAAACTAACCGATGGATTGGTCGGGGAGGTCCATTTAATTGGCCACCTAGATCGCCAGACCTTAATCCTTTCGATTATTGTCTTTTTGGGATGTTTCAAATCACTGGTATATTCCACTAAAGTAAATACAAGAGAAGCATTATTGGATCGGATAACAAACGCAGCACAAACACTAAGAAATGCGCCCGAATGTATCCACAGAGCAACCCGAGCTATACACCATAGAGCTGACCTGTGCTTAGAAGCAAATGGTGGAATTTTTAAAAATTATAAAACGTAACCTAGATTTTATTAAAAACAACTTAATAATAACAATTTTAATAAAAATTAAATACCTTTTGTTTAGTTTATGTCTGAGGCACTGAATACACACCTCAAAAAAATGTGTTAGTGTTTCATTTCAAAGCTTTTGTGCCAAGATGCGTTTAAATTTGGACAAAATAACAAACTTTTAAAATTTTGCGATAAAAATTACATGCGCCGAAATTGTTTTAAATCCAAATATCTCGAAAACGGTTGCTCGTATCCACTTTTAACAGGTATACCTTTTTGACGTAGAAATGACAAGGGAATAATTTGTTTTACTCAAAAATGTAATACAAGACTGTACCAAAAAGTTGTGATTGTTCGAAGGAGTAGAAAGACATGTAGGTGGCGCCCCCTACAAGTAAGAGCAATACTAATATTAGATTCGAATTTGTCATACCAAAAAACCCCCGTATATCAATTTTCACTCCATTATTTACATTATCATAGATTTTATTTAAAAAATAGGAAAATTAAATAAAATCTTTCCAATTCCAAATTCCAAAGTTCCATTTTTCGTCCTTTTTTGGAAGCTAATGAGAAAGAAAATATCACTTCTAGATTCTACTCTGATAAGATAGGATAGCAAAAGAGAATGTAGTAAACTGAACACTAAAAAGATGATATTTTAAGGCAATACCTGCACTAAAAACGCACGAAAGCCAGATATGTTTGTACTAGCTGCGGTAACTAAGCGTTCTTCCATGCAAACATCAATGAAACCAGTTTTGATAATTTTAAAGTGTTAACTTTCATTACATATTATAACTCTTAACGTAACTAAATTAATTATATAATTTTCTACCAGCATGTAAACTGGATAATACGGTTATATTTTACTTTACATCATATTTCCATCCAACGAGGAACGGCCTATTATAGCTCTTAGCGTAACTAACTTAATTATATAGTTTTATATACCTGCATGTAAACTGGATAATACTTCTAAATTTTGCTTATAACATATTTCCATCCAACGGGGTACAGCATTATTACATCCTGGGATCCCAGATTAAATCATCCTCATTTCCGAGTGGAGAATATTTACAGCTAAGTCTACTTATCCCCGTTAGGGTTTATTAGGTTTAAATTAAATATACGTTCATTAAAAAAGGACTGGGATTAACAACTTGATTTATATAATTAAGCGATGATCCTAAAACTTTTCGTTCGCAATTAACATTTAATAATTAGGTGATTTTTTATTATAAACGTTGTTTAAATATTCCTTTAAAATACTAAAGAAAAATTTAAAGCTATATATTATATTAGTATTACTGCATCTAGATCATTAATAGTTGTCAAAATAATGCATTTTTTCAGTGCTACTAAGGATCTAATTTACTCGGCTAAATAATGAAACACTCCTGAAAGCTTCTTGGCCAGAAATAAATAATAGATTTAATTCGAATGGAGTAGGATTTCTCGAAGTCTGTATGCGCCGACCTAATTTGAAAATGAAATTAAGTCTTATAATGTCGAGGCCACTAGAAACTTTATTCTGCAAAAGCCCCAAAAGCAAAGTTAGTAGTTTAATATACCATATTTAAAAGCAATAAAATATTAAGATATGCACATATATCAAGCATTAATTACTTTAAAATATTGAGAAAAAATCGGTAGATTTCCTTTTTTCGGAATTACCCTCGTAATTTCCTTTTTATTAGGAACAGTGAAGTGTGACCCAATTTTGTTCTGCACATAGTCACGGTCTCAAACATTTTTATTGGGGGGCCATTTTGTTCCGCCATTGGATTCGTACTGATATTTTACAGGTTTCTACCTATACAACACGCGATTTTTGGACACCCAGATGCATCAATTTATCCCTATATACAGGGTGGTCCATCCCAGCTCCCTTCTTCTGTAGTTCCCTTATCATTTGACTCATGAATTTTAAATTTTGCACAACTCATATGTATATTAGGGCGCATTTTCTAAAATTATTTTTGATTATACAGGGTGACCCAAAAAAGTGTGACGTCAAAATGACATATTTTTTAAAATTAAATGACCTATATTTTTTTGCATATTTAGAGGGCTTCCATAGTTGTTTACATCATCCTAAAATTTTATTGGATTCGATCGGTAAATAACCGCTTAAAAAAATTAAATATGCAAAAAAGTGAATTTACACCACTGGTTAAAAAAAATTATAAAAATTCAAATATTGCCTCGACATAAGAATCAAACTGGTAGTTCATTAAATAAGGTTTGACAATCTCGCTGACCAAATTTAAACGATCTAAATTATAGAGGGTCTACAAAATTAAGTGTCAAAATTACCAAATTTCAAAGTGCATTTTCTTTCTTATTTTAAAATGTCAACCCTATACTTTTTTCATTGCAATCGATGCGTAATTGAAAAATAAAACTTTTTTGTAAATATATTTTTATTAAAATTTCTAACGTATTAAAAGATATTCGCCAAAAACTGGTAAAGTGTCCTATTTTAGCAGCCATTTTAATGAAAAGTAATCCAAGATGGCTTAGATTATTAAAATGAATGACGCAGAATTCAATCAAAATGACTGGAGAGTCTTTTTGAAAAATTTAAAAAATTATCTAGTTTACAAAGGGGTTAATATTGTTCTTGATCATAATTATTACAAAGTATTGCGTTATTTTGTTCCAGTAGTATAGTTTGTTTACTGTGATTATAGTTGTTTGCAGTTTATTTCAAGAAGTTATTTTTTTAAAAAATAGTTTTTTGGCTAGTCGGATATACGCGGAGCGATATCCGGAACGAAGACATCCCGATAAGAGAAGCCTGCCAAACTTATTAGATAGATTTATTAAGACGGGAGATGTCGAATACTCAAAACCTAGTAGAAATAGGCCAGTTCAAACTAATGAAAAGGAACTGAATGTGCTACTTCATATCACAGAAACCCCTTCAATTAGCCAAAGGGTAGTCGCCGATATAGCCAATGTTAGCTTAACCACCGTTCAACGTGTTTCCAAGAGCTTTATAAAGAAGATTATGAGCATTGGATAGCGTTTTGTAATTGGACACAATCCAAAATCAGAGCAAATTTGGAATTCTTCGATAAAGTGCTCTTCTCAGACGAGGCTACCTTCCATAAAAATGGATTTGTGAATCGCCACAATTTTCATTACTACTCCGATCATAATCCAAGACATTTTCGACAGATCGATCGACAGCACAGATGGTCTATTAATGTATGGGGGGAAATCATAGGAAATTTTATTATCGGTCCTTTCGATGGGCATTTAAATGGGGACATGTATTTAAATTTCTTACAACATGAGTTGCTCCGTTTATGTCAACATCTACCCAGACCCGTAAAGGAGGGCATATGGCTACAACACGACGGCGCTCCAGCACATTATTCTTTACCGGTCAAGCACCATCTCGAGGTAGCCTTTCCGGATCGGTCGCTCGCAAGAGGAGGGCCAATTAGATGGCCACCCCGTTCACCCGAGCTCACTAAGCTTGATTTTTTCTTATGGGGCTATATTATAGAAATCGTTTACCAGGAGCCCCCAACAACACCTGAGAACATGAAGCTGCGAATTCAAGACGCATTTCGACAGGTAACACCCGATATTTTAAGGAGAGTGGCAGCATCTTTTCATACTCGTCTTCGTTTGGGTTTGGAAGAAAACGGAAGACACATTGAACATAAGTTCTAGTGAAAAAATTAGATTAAATATAGTTTAATTTAGTATAGTGTAAGTCTCAAATGTGATACTTAAATAGTAAATTTTTAATTTTCATGCCAAGATAAATAATAAATTATAATAAAATTCAATATAAAAAGAAATAAATAAAAAAATAATTTAAAAATTTGCGATATGTCAAAATTGTCTCTTGTCATATTGATTGAATTCTACGTCATTCATTTTAATAATCTATGCCACCTTGGATTACTTTTCATTAAAATGGTTGCTAAAATAGGACGCTTTACCAGTTTTTGGCGAATATCTTTTAACACGTTAGAAATTTTAATAAAGATGTATTTACAAACAAGTTTTATTTTTCAATCAGGCATCGATTGCAATGAAAAAAGAATAGGGTTGACATTTAAAATAAGAAAGAAAATGCACTTTGAAGTTTGGTAATTTTGACACTTAATTTTGTAGACCCTGTATAATTTAGATCGTTTAAATTTGGTCAGCGAGATTGACAAACCTTATTTAATGAACTCCCAGTTTGATTCTTATGTCGAGGCAATACTTGAATTTTTATAATTTTTTTTTAACCAGTGCAGTGGTGTAAATTCACTTTATTTCACATTTAATTTTTTTAAGCCGTTATTTACCGATCGAATCTAATAAAATTTAAGGATGATCTAAACAACTATGGAAGCCATCTAAATATGCAAGAAAATATAGGTCATCTAATTTAAAAAAATATGTCATTATGACGTCACACTTTTTTGGGTCATCCTGTATAATCAAAAATATTTTTAGAAAATGCGCCCTAATATACATATGAGTTGTGCAAAATTTAAAATTCATGAGTTAAATGATAAGGGAGCTACAGAAGACGGGAGCTGAGATGGACCACCCTGTACATATAACATTTAATGTTTGTGCAAAATTTCAAAGTCAATCGAATAAGAAGATTTTTCTGCGTTAATGTTTTAAACATTCTATTTAACTGACATTTTGTTCCGCCATCTTGAATTCCTACCACAATTTCACCATAGGGACAAAAGGGTATAAGCTGGATTAATTAAGGGAAGTCCATGTATATTTTGGGTAATACTTGGGTAGTCCTGGCAAGTAGTGCGTAATTCAGGGGTAATCTGAGGTAATCCAGGGTTAATCGAGGGTAATCTAAGTGCACTGATGGCTAATTAAGAGGGTGGTAGTGATTATACAAGATGTAACGGCGACTTTAAAATTAGATGGCAGCGTCGCAAACGTACTTGAAATGTTTTGTACTTTACAGAAAACAGATTCCCTCAGATCTTTAAGGTTTATTATTTATAACAAAAATTAGGTATGCCAAATAGAATCGTAAAAAATCCACGGAGCATTTTTAAATCGAGAATAATGCTTAAAATTAGATAAAAGTGTAACATTTTTACAGCGTCTTCTTGCAGTGTTGCCAAACAAAGAGAACGTTTTTTTTTTAGCGATGAGGAACCTGCCAAGAATACTGTAATAATATAGACGAATTTTTAACGGATTTAACGTAATAATGAAATTATGGAAGGGGCCGACAAGTGTTTTTCACTAAGCTTTTATTAGCTTCACTGTTCTCTATGATTGGTTTAAAGCTGGGAATGGATTTTTCATTTACTTTCCAAAAATTACTCGTAAATGATAATTCGTATTTGTCAAACATAACAATTTTAAAATATTTTGGTATATACAAGGTCGTCCGTTTTAATTATTAATGAAATAAACATATTTTTTTAATGAATACCCTGTATATTATTAAATTTTCTGCTTTTAATAAAAATTTTATTTTTTGAATAAGCAACTGTACTTCAAAATGCACGCGTTTTCAAGTTATTGACGTGTCATTTTGACAACTCTATTACCCTGCAGTTCCCAAACAGTTTTTTCTATCTTAGTTTTAAATTATCTTTCTTTTAACACCAATTTACTAAAAAAAAAATGAAAAAAAAGTTTGTTTCGATAATAAAAACGGTTAACCCTGTATATAAAATATCATAGAATTATTTTTTAGTAACATTCAATTTTTGTAAATACCTTCTTTGAAACTCTTCTAGATTTCAATATACCGCCAATTTCCCTTCTTAGTTCACCCCGTAGACAGTTCGTGAGACAATACGATTTGACTCCCTTAAAGTATAAAAAATTGAAGGCAGCGGCTCAAATACGGCGGACCAGTTTTGGCATTCGACTGAAAACATCATATTGAAGAGTGCAAAATTTGAACATTTAGTAAATATTTAAAAATTCAAAATGGTGGCGCCAACATGGTATGCTTCATTTGTGCAGGTTCGACTGAAAACAGTTGTACATATTCAAATGAAAACAGCCATCTGGTGGCCAAGAGTGCAAATTAAGAATTTTTATTCTAAATTTGAAAATCAAAATGAGGCTGTCAACGCAGACGCAGATTTGACTGAAAATTGTTTGACTATAAGGAAAAATGGACATCTAAGAGTGAAAATTTTTTAGTTAACATTTAAAAATTCAACAAGGCGGCGCAAACATGCGAAAAAACTTTGACATCTGTACAGATTCGACTGAAAATTGGTATTTACCAAGTTTAAATAATGGAATACAAATAAATATATACAGGCCGTTTGGAAAGTAGAGGTATTTCAGGGGTATTCTTCACTGTCTATAGGAATTATTATAAGAAAAAGGGGTATTTTTTTAAAAGGGTATTCTAGGGTAGAAAAATTACCAGTTCATCTGTATCACACTCATTCTAGCACAAAATTTGAAATCAATCAAATAAGTAGTTGTACAGACTAATATTTTAAATAATTTTATTAAACCGCCATTTTGTTTTGCCATCTTGGGTTCGTATCAAAACTTGATTATTCTTCCATAATACCCGATGTTTATGCAAAATTTGAGGTAACTTGGACAGGTAGTTTTTTAGCAATATTCTTTTACAGTTCACTAGGCCGCCATTTTATTCCTCCATATTGGATTTTTACCAAAATGTGAACCATGTCATCCCCATATGATACTTAATTTTTCACCAAAATTTGAACTCAATCGGATAGCTATGCCGAGAACGGGCAAACAGTCAGACACATTTTAGATGTCTGACTACAATACTTCCCTTTTACGAGGGAAGTAAAAAATGTATTTGCATTTAAAAAAAAACGACATTATTTCTCGTAAACCCATAATAGGTTTGATTTTCGACTCGTTACTTGCTCTTTTGTATGCCACTGCGGGTGAAAAGGAAAATAACTAAAATATCAAATATCTAGATATTATATGGCATATTAAATAAGATTGTTTCTCTATAAATTTTAGAATTACAGACCTAAAATAATGGAAAATTGTTATCAAAACTAGTAAATTCTTACTCATTTTCACATAACAGAGAAACAAAAAAAAACAACAGAATATTGGTAAACCAATTAATGAATAAACTACATAAAGTGCTTCTAAAGAAAGTTTTGGTTTGTCTGGCCCCTTTGCTCTGTTAGAAATGTCACTTCATTGTATTAATTTAGTCGTTCAAACACATTTTTCCAATAACAACCGAAATAACATAACAATTAAGACATTTCTCTAAATCCGAAAAAGCCAATTCGGGATAAAAGACCAATTTAAAAGCTTTCAATTTAGCTCTACGTACGAAGTGAACGCTGCCTAAATGATTCTCTTAGAGCATCCCTTTTGTCTTATATAATTTCTCCGTGTTAAATGACACAAAGAGAAAGCTATATCAGTTAATAGTTCCCTGGATTTTGAAGTGGAGAAAAAGGTGACGTGATTTATGAACCCCCATTTTTGTAACATAAAATATAACCATGCATAAATTAAATGTATCTTAAAAATTTGCGACAAAATAATACATAATATATTGACTGATCAAGTGCCAAGTTCCTTAATTTAAAGGGGAGTTAGCAGCTCGCTCTCATTATAAATAATTGTCTAAAAGTGATTTTTGAAAAGCTGCACATTTTGAAAAAAAAAGTATATTCAAAAACTGAGAAACTTGTTTTTTTTTAAATTACTCTTCGGGAAAATTTATTAGAAGGAAAATTTGAAACATTTTTGTAGAAACCTGTGAATCATGGATATTGGAGACGAAATTTGACATATATCAGGCGCATGAACAAACTTATTTTGGTTTTCGAAACCTTTGACGTTAAATTTACCCAAAAAAAGCTAGTGATCTACTTATTATGAGTACTAGTTTATATACTGAATGTTCTAATGAAACGTACAATTATCTTTCCTATAAACCAGCGCATCTAGAACGTTTTAATTTTCAATTGTAAATTTTATATTATTATATTAAAGTAAACGCAATAAGGGTTGACTGTGACCTTATTTTCTTATATTTCTTATTAACTCATAGAAAAAGTAGGTAATAAAAGATTTTAATATAAAATGATTGTCGCTTCCACAGTTGTTTGATTTTTCACCTGTTCGTCAACGTCAGTGTCAAATAATCAACAAGCTCCATTATTTAATTTCAAATTACAAGCTTGGTATTTCGAAGCGGGACTAAAAAGGGAGATAATCACGACTGCACGAATAGAAAAAATTTGAAACAGGGTTCAAAACTAAATTAATTTTAAATTTATCTCCAAAATCTTTAATTATAATGGATAAAGTTATCACTCTGACCTGAGAAAAATCCCAATAAATCTTGTCCAAAATATAAACTAATTGAATGGCTGAAAAACAGAAACATCTATTACCCAGAAAAGGCGATGAAGGACGAAATTTGGGCGTTCTTTCTAAAGGAATCCTGAAAAAAATATCATCTTGACGAATATGTTTTACAATTTGGACACAAAATTTTAAGACTTCTACCATACCATGCCAGTATGCCATGAAATGATTTGGTGGGAATGTAAGAGGAAATACGATCAATATAAATTACCCTTAAAAGGAACCATTAACGAAGTACTGGCTACGTGCGATAAGGTACTGCATGAAATATTTTTTAAATTTGCCCACATAAATAAATGTATTAGAGACTCTGGGATATTACAAAAGCTGGATGCATCCGGCACACAGTCACTGATTATTTCTTTAAATGATTCTGGCGATTTTGAAACTGATTCTGATGTTTGTACCTTTGACGATGAAAATGGGTTATAATTATTTATAGAAATAATTGTTTATTTTTCTCAAATTCAGATTTCCAATTCCAATTTCCTTCTTATATACTGATAATATTTCTATGTTGCTTGACTAGAACTGCCATTTTTTTAATTTTTTTGGTTAAATTTCATATTCCCTTATTAATACATTGTTGTAGTGCTTTTATTTATAATTATATCTGTAATCGTTTTGATTCAATATAATTATAAAATTACATATTTATTAATAAATTCTAAATACAATAAAATTACAGTAGGTTGAATAAATAATGATTTCACGGTGACAGTTTTCGTTGATGTATGTAACTTCATCTTATTTATTTTCCTTTAGAACGTGTTTAACTTTTTTTATGACGAATTCATAGTAATAATTGTAACAGTAATTCATTTTTAGAACTGGTTGCGCTACTTCTTAATTAACTTTACTTGACTCTATACCATTTTCTTATACCTATGCTCTAATACTTTGGACTGTATTTAAATAATTATTGTATTTATTACCTAACAAATCGCAGTTGAAATAAGTTTTAACTATTCAGCATTATCTATTATCTCAGTTTGCTAAAAAAAAATCTTACTGCTGAAGCTCAGTGTAAAAGCAAAAATGGTTATTAGCAGAAAGTTAAATGCATGCAAAATTAATAGAGACATTAATACACAAAAAATATACTAATTCTGGACTTATTTATAAGAAATTAATAAGATGCGATGCACCTTAACTGTCACTACAGTATTGATGATGAAAAAATTTCCAAGACATACGTCCTTTTTAACCTGAACTAAGTCACGGTAAATACCTATTCCGTTTACTTTAGGGTGATCCTGATTTTAGATGATCAAGAAATACGGGTACTTTTTCTGAACCACGATGCCATATGAGAAATGGATCATCTACATATCTACATTTGGTCAATGACCCCCCAAAAATATTTCAGAAAATAAATTATTGAATAATAGTTGTAATAAAAAACCTTGGGAAAAGTTAAACACGCTACACTATTACGCGGCAGCAAAAGGATAGGGACTTGCGGCCAAAAAGAGGAAAATTGTATTTTATTTTATCTTGGGGTTGGAACTGAGTTATTTTCAAGTATATTGAGTAAAAATACAATTTTAATGATGTTTTGACTCTTTATATACAGAGTGTGTCCCACTTAAGATGAATACAATTCAATATCTCAGTTATTAATAATGTGATTTCGTTGAAATTTGGGTGGTGATTGTATGTTGGGAAAATAACATTTTTCACAGTAAAAATTTTTATTTGTCATTGGCGTGCAGTGTTAGGAGGTGAAGAGGGGTCGATTTTTAGGAAAAAATATATTGGGGCAATTTCAGATTTAATTTCAAATTTTTAATAATACAAAACATTAAAGGGTAATAGTTATTATTACTTGAAAATGAAGGTTAAGGTACAAAAGTGCTTTTTAGCTCTTAGCTGATATCTAAAAAACAAAACCATAATTAGATATTTCTTCTTCCAAAAACTTAATAAATTGACATAATTATTTCAATTAATGATTGCTTCAAAATGTAGATAGTATTGTGTATAGACTTATAGAAGTGCATAGATCGTTTTTGTATCAATAGTTTAAAACCGAAATTCAGTTATGCAGAAAAAAAGTATATTGCTTACCTTTCCAACACTACAGGATATTATTTATACAATTAAAAGTTGTTTGGCCTCTTGATCTAACTCCATATGTTTAATTTGTTTGAATTTGTGGCGCAAAGTTGCCAAATACGGATCAAACGAAATAAGAAGAGAGTGCAAAACATCTTCATTGGTTGCAGTTCTTGAACATTTTCTACTACTGTCCTTTCTAAATATTTTGAAGTATTTATTTCTCGCTTCTGCAGCTTGTTCACTAAGCTGGCCGATTGGTAAACAAGCAGATTGAATAATGGCAGCTCCGTGAATTAAAATTTTGTGTATAGATGAAGGCATATAATACCAATCGTATAAATCGATATAAATTTGAACAGTTTCATAACAAAATTTTCTAAATTTTCTATCAACAGGATGTTCGCTAACCAAAACTTGCAAAATGATTGACATTTTGTGAAGCAATTCCCGACTGACTCCAGTTACATCCGAAACAACGTCGATATTTCTAAAAAATCTTCTGGCAGTGTTATGCCAATAAGTCAACTATGAGGCCAAGTTTTGCTTTAAGGTCTGTTTGGATTCGCTTTTTGGTATTTTTCATGAGCTCCTTTTCTTCTGAGCTACGAGCACTCCATTTCTTGAAGGGCAATCTATACGCAATGTGTAAAATACATTCCATGAAGCCAATTTGAGCGTGCAAATTCGATAAACCATATTGGTAAGCACTTTCATCCACAGGTCTTCTAACAACTTCACTAAGGTTGTTCATTTCTGAAGGTTTAACTTTGCAAATGATACAGTACGATGCAGAAGATGTTTCGGTAAGGACTTAAGCGACTTTACCATCTATCATAGTTAAGGACAAATTATGAGAAATATGGAGTTGTATATCAGTAGTTGAAGAAATGATGGTATTATTTAAATTTTGAATTTCATTTGTGTACTTACTGGCAATTAGTTTAGTATTTTCTGGTGTTTCTTTTGTAAATCAAAAAAGATTGGCCTGCAATAATTTGGAGATGACGGGTGAGGGTTCTTCCACACAACAACGTTATTTTCTGTAGATACTAACTGAAGAGGAGCCAAAGATACAACAAAAACGCTTTCATCAGAAATTGTTAAATCAACGAAATTCTGTTTGTAGTTGCTATTTCCTGAAGATCCATCACATCCCCATTTAGAATATAACGTAAAAAATCGCGAACCACTTTCTATTGCTTTATTTCTAACTTTATCTATCAAAAAAATTCTTTCCGTTGGGTGATTCATAATATTTTGTAAAGCCAATGAAGCTCCTCTTTCAGTAATAACAGCATTCAGTGGATAATACTCCGCTTTAGCACTAGAAATTTGATAATAGCTTGGAAAAATAAGCGCATTTTTTTCTTTGCACTTTCTTTTTAGACAATTGTACTGATATCTTGATAGTCTCAAATCCACGATTACTGCTAAAGCCTCCTGTTTAGACAAGCTATCACAAAAATTCGTTTTTTTATAATTACCAATGCCTTTGGATAAAATTTCATCAATGGCATTCGCTTCTTTCTTCCTGCCCTCTGCAACCAACTTTTTTAAGAAAATAAATTTAATTTCGGCGATACTCATATCATCAGTATTCTTTTTAATATAGGCTAGTTTTCTTCATTTGTTCCTATCCGAGCTGTTTTCGAAAGTTTTTGATGGTCTTCCTTGCTTAGGAACATCAGAGAGATACTTGCTGTCAATAAGAACGTCTTTATCAAGCCAAGACATATTTTTTTTATAAAACACTGCCTTAGTCCTTTGGGCTGCCTTCCATTTCTGCCGTAATTGAGGTAAGAAGATTTTCTGCAGGTTTCTTTTTATCATTTTAAAACCATCAGGGGTACAATTATGTTCTGTTTTTAAGCGGAAAAAAAAGTTCCTCATTTCCCACTCCAAGTACCTATCGGCAAGATATCTTCTACTCACATGAACCATTGTTTGAAATTAATTATAACTTAAACCAAAAACAACAAAATACTCAACACTACAACTCAAAACAACGCTACAACTCAAAAATACCGAATTTTTAACTTGTTATGAACGGGTTGATATGGACATTAGCTAATAAACAGACTATCTGTCAAATCAACAAAACAAACGAATAGGCGAATGAAGGCAGCCAACTTTGTTTTTGCTGACAAGTGCACATATCAGGGAACATAATTTTCACTGCAGCAAGACTTAGCACCATTTAGCTCGTATGTTTTTTTTCTTCCAATATTACGAAAATATACATAACAAATCCGCTTAATCAAATCGAAAAAATAACATTTTATAAAGACTACAGGAACGTTCTTATACGTATACCAGAAACAAGAATAATAAGATTTTGAAGACAAATATTTATAAGTAGCACGAAAAATAATTTTCTTATCTTTGGACAAACCTAGAAAAAATATGTATCATTTTAAATTTATTTCACAATCATAAATGATATACTAACTATATTGTGGATAGGGGTCACATTATATGTATGTAATTATTTTTTTGATAAACTATTATGAACTTTTTACCAACTGAAGTATCTAGTTTTGAAAAATATGAAGTAACTCAAAAATGCTTTTACTTTTTAAAAATCACTTTTGACCGGAATTTAACATTAGACGCGCCAGTGTGAGGCGGTTCGAATGCTTCGATGCGCTATACTAAGTTAGGCTGGGCAGTTCCGAATTGCCCTGATTACCTTAAAGCTTAACGAAAGTACCCAAAGATTTCACAGCTACCGAGCGGCAGCCGAACGTGATAGCAAATGGAATATGAAATCGCGATTTGGGTCATCAGCCGGTCTCTTCTGATAATTCGATCGATCGGTCGCGGCATGACCTCGGCATGCGGAAGTCAATTGTTCAGAGGTCGCGCGGTCGATATTCTAACTCGATATTGTTTCGGACGTTCTTAATCGATGAAAATTGATTTAAAAACTGTTTTTGTAATATATATATATTTAATTTTTATGATCCATGTGTGAGTTGGAAATATACAGGAAATAAAATGTTGGTAGTGATTAGTGCAAAAAAAAGAAGCAAAAAGTGCTTACGAACTTAATTTTGCAAAAATAATCAATTTCAAGGTAGTCCTTGTTTGAGTTGTGAATGTAGATAAAATAAAATGTCGGTAGTGCAAAAAATTAAACAACTAAAGAGTGCTAACGAACTTAATTTTGAGAAAACAACCGAATTCAAGGTAAGTGGTCACAATTTGTCAGAACTTAGTATACGACAAACTAGTACAGACAAAAATAAAGAGGTTCATCGAAACTTTCGCAAAAGTATGTACGAGTTAGCTAACTGGATATGTGGTTGTAAAGTCTCTAACTCATTTTACTGTTATGTTTGTTTACTGTTTTCTAAGGACTTGTCGGACTCATTATGCTGCAAAACAGGTGTTAAAGACTTAAAACACTTAAAAGAAAAAGTAAAAAAACATGCGTTTTCTGCAGATCACATGAAATGTTCGGTGAACTATGCTACGGTCGAAAGTGTTGATATTCACATTCAGCTAGATACAGCTGATAGAAAATCCCTCAGAAATTTTAATGAAAATGTATCCAAAAATCGTTATATTTTAAACAAAATTATAGATTGTGTAAAGCTGGCAGTACGTAGCCATGATTTAAACGGCTTTGTCTGAAAATCCAGGGGTTTTTCGAGGGCTTATAAATTTTGTTGAGGAGTTGGGCCAAGCTAGACTATCCGCTTTAGCAATGTTAAGTATCGAGAAATCGTTTATAAAAGGAATGTGCGTGCAATTTTAACGAACGTGTCATTCAGCATTTTTCGAATTCTAAAGAACGAAGACTAGACCTGAACTTCAAGAGAATTTCAAGCTCGCTTTAAAAATAAGATATTTAATTTTATTTTAAATATGCCTATTTTTAAATTTGTTATTGACTTCCCAATATAATTCACCACGAGCCGCCACTGAAGATGACTCTAAATGCTTCTTCCTGAAAAGCTTTCATGTAGATATTGGCTATTAAAGATGACAGAGAAGATTCTATGGCCTCTCCAGAGGCTTGCTCATAAAAAAGCTATAAAAAACGAAATATGTGAGAAATGCTTGAATATGATCTAAAAGTGTGTTGTCAAGATTATTCTTGTGAAATGTCTGATATTATTGAAACTGGATCAGAACTGACCAATATATCTTTTGGAGCTAAATTGTTTAAATTTTTCTACAGAATGTGTACAGTTTCTAATATAGAAATTGGTTTTTCCTGTACAATTAGTAAGAATATTTGGAAGATATTCACCGATATACACAAAACCACAGACAATATTGCAAGATTACTTCGCCGATCCAACATACGTACAGTCGTCAACAGGAATAGAAAATTGGACAATGTTTTTGCGATCACACCGAAGGATATTATTCCTTTCAAAACGAAAAGGGTATATGCAATGCTTTGTCCTTGTGGTGATGTCTATATAGGAGAAAATGCGCGATCCATTTCCACTGGATTTAAGAAACATGACCGATGTATAAACATTCCAATAATTTCAATAGAGAAACGGGCTGAAGATGTTTTGCAATCGAAAACGAAACACACATTCAATGATTGATAATGCAACACACTAAGGCACAATTATATTTAAAAATCTCTTGAACGCACTTTTCCATTCAATATCGACTGGCAAACGTGTTGGCGAACGCACTTTATTCTTGTCGAATGACGGTTTTTTCGCAGGTTACTTGATTTGTGATTGTTGAGTGTAATATTTTTGAACAGTTTTTTAATAAATTAAACCTCTCTGCTTTGTTTTTCACACGTGTCATTAGTGGTAAGTTATAGCACATATATTACGTGTTTATTGCCTAGATAATAATTGGGATGTCTACAAAACAACAAAAAAATTTACAGGTTAGATTAGGAAGGTCAAATTGAGGCAAATTGCAACACTCTGCTCGGGGCACTTTGCAACGGTGTTGTAACTTACCCCGGTGTTGCAACGTGCCCCGTTTTTATTTTATTCCATCATTTTAGTTTATTGCTTCAAATAAATTTTCTTTTTCTAGGGATCATGAGAAATTATAAGAAAAAAACCGAGAGGGGTACGACTCCGGATAATGTTATTAAACGCGCTGCCCAATTAGTATTAGAAAATATTGGAAATAAAGAGTTTTCTATTAGAAAAATCGCTAAAGATTTTAATATTCATTATTCAACGCTTTCACGATATGTAGCGAAAACAAAAAAATTTCGCGAAACGAAGCATACAATAGAAATGCCAGATAGCGGTTATGCCAAGCCACGACTAATATTTAATAGAGAACAAGAACAAATTTTTGTGAAGTATATCAAAAAATGCAGTGATATTATGTTTGGACTTGATCCGATTGGGGTCCGCAAGTTAGCATATCAATGTGCAAAGTTACATAATACTCAAGTTCCTTCTTCTTGGGATGACCACGAAAAAGCTGGAGTGGAGTGGCTAAATCTGTTTATTAAGAGAAACACCGACATTTCTATCCACCAACCCGAAGCCACAAGCCTTGCCAGAGCTTCCAGTTTTAATCGCACAAACGTAGAGATGTTTTTTGCCAAGCTCATGGATGTTCTATCGCGTAGCCAATTTCAAGCTTCTAGAATATGGAATATGGACGAGACGGGGGTGTCAACCGTTCTTCGCCCAAGAAAAGTATTAGCACAAAAAGGAAAATACACATTTAATATCCTATACTGATTTCTGTTTAATGCACTATGTTGTTTCTTTACAGGTGCTAAGCAGGTAGGATCCATTACTTCGGCTGAGCGAGGAGAAATGATCACACTTGCGGTTGCCGTAAATGCCCAAGGAAATTTCATACCACCTATATTCATATTCCCAAGGAAACGTTTCAGAGAATATTTTATCCGCGATGGTTCTTCCGGTTGCATAGGCGAGGCAAATGGATCCGGCTGGATGCAAGAAAATACGTTTTATATTTTTATGCAGCATTTCATCTCACATGTCAAACCATCGAAGGAAACTCCAGTGATTTTATTATTAGACAATCATTCATCCCACTTAAGTTGTAAAGTTCTCAATCTATGCAAAGAAAACGGTGTCATTATGGTCTCTTTTCCACCACACTGCTCACATCGGTTGCAACCGTTAGATGTAGCAGTGTTTGGACCCTTTAAAAAATGCTGCAGCTCAGGTATTAGTGCTTGGTTGGTAAACAACCCAGGAAAAACTCTTACTATTTTTGATTTGCCACAGATCATAAAGCTTGCATTTTTAAATGCGGTAACTCCTAAAAATATCACTTCAGGTTTTTCAGCTTCTGGAGTTTATCCTGTGAATCCTAATATATTCACTGAATCTGATTTTGCACCAGCTTTTACAACGGATCGGCCACAACCGGAATCGCTAAGCAGCATTGATAAAATGGATCAAACGTCGAAAGTGGCCGGTACACCGAATCCAGACACAGAAGCAGTTAGTACACATACTTTGGATTTTCCTGGCACCCCAGATAAGCAGCAACCAAGCACTTCAAAATTTAGCCCGGAGTGTGTTAGACCCTTTCCTAAACATTTTCCTGATAAGCAGCAACCAAGCACCTCAAAATTTAGCCCGGAGTGTGTTAGACCCTTTTCTAAAGATTTTCCTGATGAGCAGCAACCAAGCACCTCAAAATTTAGCCCGGAGTTGGTCAGACCCTTTCCTAAAGCCCCCCCACGCGTGGTTCAGTCTAAAAGAGGTAAGAAAAGAAGAAAAACTGCCATATTAACCGACACACCTGAAAAAGAGGCTTTGGAAAATGAGGAAAAACTGAGAAATGAAAGAAAGAAAAAAACGTCCACAAATATTGACAAACCAAGACAAATGAAAAAATTAACATCATGTAAGAAAGGGCCAGAAGTTCGACAAATATGCTCCAATGACTCTTCAGATGATGAACCACTCATTCATATAGTTAAGAAAAAAACCATAGCGAGAAAGCATCCTAAGAAAGATGATGACTGGGAAATTTCTTCTGAGGATGACGACACGTTGTGTCTAGTTTGTAACGAAATTTACCAGGGCGAAAAAGAGAAGGAAGACTGGTTACAGTGCACAAAATGTAAAATGTGGGCCCACGACCACTGCGCAAAATCTGATCCATTTTATATATGTATAAATTGCTTTTCTGAATACTCAGATGAACCAGAGTAGTATGTTGCAACTTACCCATCTTATTGTTGCAAGTTGCCCCACAAATGAGGTAAGTTGCAACACATGACTTGGTCAAGAAATATATGCGTATAAGCGTTAATTAATTTTTTTAAGCCTCTCATTATATTTTGATGTATTAGCGAAATACAGATAGATATTTTTTTCACCTGACTCTGAATGTTATTTACCTGATAACCTAAGAAAAAAATACTATCCATTTTTTGATGCAACCTGCCCCGGTCTCCCCTATGTAATAATATGCTTGACGAGTTGCTGACATAAGTATAATTTGCTAATCAACAGATAAAGAAATGTTTGTATTTAACTCGTTTTATTTCTTACAAGTTCTGTGATAAGGTATAAGCAATGCGCAACATTCTCGAAAGGGACTTCTAAACCCAGCAAGAAATGTTATTACTATATTTCACCACCTGGGATGAGATTAAATCATTCTTATCTCCGAGGCGAGAATATACACAGCTCAAGACTACTTACCTCCAGTCAGAGTTTATTTAAGCCTTGATTAAACATGCATGCCGTCAGGAATTTACTTAGTTGCGTCATACTGAGTTTAGCTCTTCGCTAAATATGTGCTTCATCTGTGTGCCAAATTATACGCAAGACGCAAACAAAAGGTAATTTGGCATATGCATAGTAGGCACTAATGGGAGGCGCCATGGGAATTTTTGTTACCTTTATACTTTGTCATAATTCAGTGGCTGCTCAATTAATAAACGTTATATACAGGGTGGCGCATCGAAGATTTTCCCAGATGTCTCACCCTTATAACTTTTTTGTTTTTTGGACATGTTTTGAGCCACTTCCGGTTTGACCGGAAATGACGGCAACTTTCGATTCTTAAATGGGACACCCTATATATTTTTAATTATTTCTATAGAAAATGGCGTTCTGAGTGCAATGACACCCGATTTGTCCGTTTTTGACAGATAAAGGAATTTTTATGATATAATTTTTTTTCAATCTAGCATGCTATGAATCATATAAATCGGTTCATTTCTGATCTAGTAAGAGAAAATACAAGCTTACATCTATTGATCCTAAAAACTATTTTATGCCCGTTTGAAATAAGCAAAATCAGTATTTTTGTGTTTATTCAATTTTTTCAAAAGGAAGTGGCTCCTAGCGTTTTTATAAAATACCGTTTTTCTCCGAGTATTCCGATAAGACATACTTCATGATAATGTATGCAATATTGCTATTACATACATGGTCAGTGCTCTTGGTCCGCATCGTAAACTCATCCATGATTTAAACAGTTGACTGTGTTACTATGGCTTCAGCGGAAAATAGGTCCACTATTTCCTATCCAATTCACGCCAAATGTGGTATTTAAGTAATTTGTTACTGCTCTTACATTGTGAGGTGGGGTACCATCTTGATGGTAAAATATACGGTTTCCATTAATCCCTGGTATTTCTTCGAGAAACTCCCGAATTTGATGGGTCAGAAAGTGTAAATATCTCTCCTCTGTTAGGTGACCATCAAAAATTATAGGCCCTAAAATTCTATCACCGAGAATTCCAATACAACAATTAAACCCAAAACGTTCTTAAAAATTTTCCTCTTCCATTAATTGCAGATTTTCTTGAGCCTTTTATTATTCTAAGTGAGGCGGTCATTTTTACATGCACGTATGCCAGAACATCTGTCTTTGTCTTCGCTTATTACAAACGGTGCCTTAGGATTATTTTCGGGTACGTTGCGCATTTTTCTAACCAACTTTTTGCCCTGCTTTCACCAAAAACTATACTTGGGTAAAAATGTGCATAATAAAGACGATTGTCAAAATTGTTAACAGTGTTTTGTTTTCAAAGCCGCCTTAATACGTCTGTTTCGTACCGTCTCGATCATAGCCTACTACGTTTAATTAAAAGTCCATTCATTATAAAGAATGCATGTTTCTAATGTGCAAGAATTAATATTTTTTCGCGTATTTGAAATGCACTTTTTTTCCAAACTATCAGTTTATTTATATTTTATGTCCCGCTGCAGCCATAGACACACCGTCAACTCGTTGAATCATGGATGACTGGATGATGCGGATTTAGCGCAATTATTAAAGGAGAACCGCTATGAAACGGACGGGTCTTGAAACGGACAGTTGTTATAGTTCCTATGTGGTCGTATGGCCGAAAATTTTACATTTAAATTTGGCAACCCTGTTCCCAAATCCCATTGCCACCGAAGTTGCGCGTCGAACCACTTGTCTATCTGCGAACCGCAAGCATTTTAATATTATTCGGTAAAAAAGTAATTATTTGTGAAAACATCGAACCATGTCACAGGTAAGTTATTGAAATATAGTCAGTTTTAGATTAATAAGGTTAAAACTAAGTTACTCTAGTATATTAATGTAGCGGCAGATGTAAAATATTTCTCTATTTACCTTTTTTATTGTCATTTTGAGGTTAAGTGGGTGTTGTTTTGAAAAGGACACAAGACGCTGTAATGAAACCGACGTGTCAAGGCTTTATTAATTTATAGTTATTTTTAAATTTTAAATTCATAGGTACTATTTAAATTTGTTTACTTTTCAGATCAATAAACCTACACCAAAAAAAAGGTTACGACCATACAGTGAGGTAATCGAAATCGCCGTAAGAGAAGTTTTCGAAAGAAATCAATCAATTCGGTCAGTGGCGGCGGCCCATAACATGTCCAAGTCTTATTTAGCTTCTATTTGTAAGAAAGTTAAAACTCAGGAGGAAGATTATCATCATCGACCTAACATAGGGAATAAACGTATTTTTTCCCTTGATCAGGAAAAAATATCGGCGGACTATCTGAAAACATCATCTAAGATGTGTTACGGCCTTACAACCGTGCAAGTTAGGGAACTGGCTTATCAGTATGCTAAGGCGAATAGCATTTTACCAAAACCTTGGACTAAAAACGAGATGGCTTCAAAAGATTGGTTGCGAGGTTTTATAAAGAGAAATTCAACGTTGAGTTTAAGAAAACCAGAAAACACATCGCTATCTAGAGCAACCTCTTTCAATCAAACAAATGTCAATAATTTTTATGACAACTTGCAGCGAGTTCTGGAGAAACACAAATTTGAGCCTCACATGATGTGGAACTTAGATGAAACCGGCTGTCTCACAGTTACAAATCCCCCAAAAGTTTTAGCGGTCAGATGTTCAAAGCAAGTAGGGCAAGTGACCTCAGCAGAAAGAGGTAATTTGGTTACGATGCTTGGATTTATTAATGCATCTGGTGGAACAATCCCTCCATTTTTAATTTTTCCACGAGTGCATTTTAAAGAAGTTATGTTGAAAGAAGGACCCATTGGCGCAAAGGGAGTGGCAAATCCTAGTGGGTGGATGACGGAGGAAGGATTTTTAGACGCAATGAAGCACTTCATAAAATTTGTAAAGCCTACTGCAGAGGACTCATGCCTGATTTTGATGGATAACCATAAAACGCATATTACACTCGAAGTTGTCAAGTTAGCAAGGGAAAATTATATAACCATTCTTACATTTCCCCCGCACTGTAGTCACCGACTACAGCCATTAGATGTCTGTGTATATGGACCCTTTAAAACCAGATATAGAACAGCAATGAATTCTTGGATGTTATCAAACCCAGGAAAAACGGTAACTATTTATGAAGTGGCTTCATTTGCTAACGAGGCTTTTCTTCATGCATTTTCACCGCCAAATATAACAAAGGCATTTTTGGCAACCAACACCCATTTAAAAGAAATATTTTTTCTGAGGACGATTTTTTGTCTTCATTTGTGTCAGATCGGCCAGATCCAAGCACTTCACAAGGCATCAAAGATGTTACTCAGCCATCAACTTCCACCACTACAGATACAACCCCACAATCTTTAGAAGGTGATGTTTCACAGCCTTCCACTTCGAAAATTTCTATAACTCCAGAACAACTAAGGCCATATCCTAAGGCACCTCCAAAAAAAGGCTGTCAGCGAGGACCTAGGAAAGGGAAAACAACGGTAATCACTGAGACACCAGAAAAAGACGACCTTTTAGAAAAAAAGGAGCGGCAACAAAGAAGAAGTCAAATCTAAAAATATCAGCGGCTACAACAAAACGCATAAAAACCCTTATTCAAGAGTCCTCAAGTTCAGAAGATTTGGACAATTTTTCTATACACGATTCAAGTAATGACGATTTGCCATTACACGACTACTGCCATAGGAAGAATCCTGATGATAGTGAGCAGTCTAATGAACTTCCGCTAAGTCATTATTTCCAAATTTCAGAAATAAAACCCAACAATGAACAAAACCAACTAACACTAAAAGAGAACAATGAACTGAACACTCAAACCAAAGACAAAAATAATGCAGTAAATCAAAATAATTGTGTTTGTTGCATGAAGGCATATCAGCATAGCAAGACAGACTGGTTACAGTGCTTCATATGCAATTTATGGGCACATGAAACTTGTGGTCTTAAGGGAATTCGTCATTTTTATTGTAATAACTGTTCCTAATATAGCTTATGTTTAAATAAAAGTTATTTTTGAAGCAATTAATGTCTTTTAATGCGTATATAATTTTTAAAATCACTACTGTCCTTTTCAAAACCACCACCGTCCGTTTCAATACATCGATGTTTTGAAATGGACAAAGGCATGTTTTTCCAAATTTAAATATTACTCAGATCATAAGCTTGCCTAATTTTTTTTAATAGTTCATTTTACAAAGATATTAATAGAGCTTTTCGCCTATATGGTTTTAATGGATTTCATTGTCCATAACATTTTAATTTAATCATTTTTATTAAAGTGTCCACTTCATACCGGTTCTCCCCTATGTATATAGTAACAATACATATTTTTGCTTTTTTAAGAGAAGAAAGAGGTATTTTATAAAAACCCCAGAAGCCACCTCCTTTCTATTTGAAAAAATTGAGTAAACACAAAAATACTGATTTTTGCCTATTTCAAACGGGGATAAAATAGTTTTTAGGAGGTAAGCTTTCCCAATACTACTAGGTCACAAATGAACCGATTTAAGTGATTCATAGCATGCTAGATTGAAAAAAAAATCTTAAACATTCCTCCATCTGTCAAAAACTGACAAACTGGGTGTCCTTGCACTCAGAATGCCATTTTCTGTCAAAATAATTAAAAATATATAGGGTGTCCCATTTAAGAATCGAAAGTTGCCGCCATTTCCGGTCAAACCGGAAGTGGCTCAAAACAAACGAATATGTCTTGTATTGACACACCAAATTTCAAAAAGTTATGTTAAAAAACAAAAAGTTATAAGGCTGGGCACACCTCAGGGACACCTGGTATAGTTTCAGGGGGACATAGAGATATAGATTTGGAGACACCCTCCAAATCTTAAACGTAAAGAAAGGTCGAATGAAAACTTATTTTAAAGAGAATTGAACTTTCTAATGCGTTTATGAGTAGTTTCTGAAAAATTTAATATAAAACAAATGTGTGTCTAAAAGCAAACAAAAATGGTTAATACGAGAAAAGACTAATCTTTTATTAGTGTTTTTCGTAAAGGTCAAATTCATAATGAAATTTAAATTTTGCTATTCATTTCGTTTTGTTCAAAAATTAAGGATTAAAATGACGTATACTCTTCAAGAGAGGGTTGAAATTACTCCACTTTTCTTTAGAAATAATGACTGTATTCCCTGTCTTATAATATCGGGTGTTTCGCGTAAAACCATCCAGCGAATTTTAAAAAGCTTAGGTTCCATTCCTACTTAGGACGATAACGATCACCAATTGTTATTTTAGGAGTTAATGACTGAAACAATCAATCGCAACATTTGTTTCTCAGATGAATGCTGTTTTGTCCTTCATGGTCGTGTCAGTTCACATAATTCTAGGTATTGGTCGGATTCTAAACCTAGAATCTTTAGAGACATCAATCCTGTATTTCCTAAATGGAAATTTAAGATGTGAAATATAAAACTTGTTGAAAAACACTACTGACCCTGTTTCAATGATTGCGATTGAAGTTAGTAGTAGCCAGCAAATGTAATTTTTCAGCAAGACAGAGCACACCCGCACAAAATGTTTCCTGTAAAGCAGTTTTTGGATGAAAATTTTCAGGCAGGATTCGAAAAAGAGGTCATTGAATGACCTGCAGGATCTCCTTTTGATCATTTAAAATCAAAAATGTATGCAGCCAACTCATTCTTTAGAAGAATTGAAACAACGAATAGTGTATGACTTCCGACAAATAACTCTCGAAATGTTCTATATTGGCGCGAACATTTCGAACAGTGTCTTGATAACTGCACGGAGGTTGAAGCTGAACAATTTCAACATTTTATTTCTCAAAAACTACTCACTCGATTTCAACGACCATGCTCCCATTAGAAATGCCATTCAACTTCCTTTAAAATAGGGTATCACTCTTCAATCTTAAATCCTCCTCCCTCTCAATTTAAGATTTTAAGGGCGAAATCCTCGTCGTAGAAGTTCGAACATATTTTCGCTTATTTATTACAAAAAAATAAACCTGGATGAAAAGTTTTCGATGCGCAAGGGTTTTAACTCAATGAGGAAAATCATAATAGTTTTAGCAACCATCATTCACAGCAAACAGTCAAAAGTCCTAGGAATCATAAATTGTGTTGGAAAACAGGAGCTTATTGGATAGGTCCCCGGTCGCACGAATTTTGTGATTATTGCATATATCATTAATTTTATTACCTCTGGTTAAATATCAATGAAGTTTATGCACTAGTAAGATATTTACCGATCATTATAATGAAAAAGTTTGAGTAGTACTGGTTTAAGGTACAAAGATATAAGATTTCAACGTTTGCGAATTGAAACTGACCAAAAAGTTTAATATTTAAACACAACTATGTCACACTCAATAATCTTATTCTGGTTGGTTATACTGGGCTGTTATATAGGGCTGTCTTGATAAGAAAAAAGTGGTTCAAATGATAAAAATTGTATCAAACTATTACAAAAGTAATATAGCAATAACTATTACTAATCTTTCTGCTAACAATCTGCCCAATATCTTTCATAAAGGTTCAAAAAAACATATTTCATTCATTGAAAACATTTGCTGCATCTTCGGTATTATTTGTTTAAATTATATGCTTTAAAAATTAAGGAGATCTCTTTTGCATGGAAAACAAATTATTACCGGATCTGTTAGCAGCGGGTAAAAAATATTTTCAAAATTGTTCACGTCTATCACGTGAAAAGTGAATAGAGGTATACGAGCAAGTAAGTATGTTAGTATCAAGCGTTAAATAATGACTGAAGATTAACTAGTCGAAATGTTTGAAGAATCCCACAACAAATATAATGAATGTCCGACAAGTGGTATATCCCATGTTGCTAAAATGGCTAAAAAGAAAGGTAACTATTAATTAAAGAAAATTATACATGTGATGCCTTCCGATGATAGAAGAATTTCTAACAGTCCCGCAGTACTTTATTTGTACAAAGTACAAAGGGCACACGTTGGCAACTAGACTAAGAAACAAAAAAAAAACTAAATTTCTAGTAAAATATTGCTAGAGGTTTTTCAGACATCCTTTTGTAACCTTTTAAAATCCTCACTATGCCTCTGCCTGATGATATCATAATTAAACATTGTATCTTTGTGTTTTAGACAGAGCTGGATTAAACCGACCGCTTATAACTTTGGTCCCCGCTAGAAGCCTTTCTAATATCGTTAGCGATAATATGTTCAGCGTCATAACGGTTAACGTCATCTACATATGTGCACACTCCCCTGTTTCTGGAATGAAAGAAGTCAGTTACAAGAATCCGCGGGTCAGCTGAAGTGGACACGGGACGGAACTGGCTTTATATAACATTTGCTTATGAAACGTATGCCGCCACATCAGGGCCGCCGGTCGAACTTTTGTTCAAGAAGGGAAAATGAAGGACAAAGGAAAGTTAATTTTAACCAGATTTTATCTGGGGCTGTCAGCGACGCAACTCGATAAAAGTTTGGTGTCAGGTAAATATTATTTTTATTATTTGCCAGATAACGTTCAAACCCCCAAATATACAGGGGGTATAAATTAGTTCCTGTTCAAAACTAAAAAAATAAAATTTTAAAAAACCATTTTCGTGATACAGGTTATTAAAATCAGAATTTTCAGTAGATAGGCAATTGTATTATGTTCATTTTATTTTGATAACATATTCTTACTTCCTTCGTAACAGAGAAGTATTATTATTATTATTGTGAAAAAGACACCCTCCAAGATTTTCGCACATCTTTGCGTCTTAAGGTCCCTAGATCACAAAAACAAACATGTTCTCACATTGCCGCCGGTCAGTCCTTTTGTCTGTGCGCTGTATAGCTCAAAAACTACTTATTCAATTAATTTCAAATGTTCGTCAAATCAAGAGTCTTATGGAAATGAAATGGTAACATTTTGGTAAAAATCCAGTATGACGGAGCAAAACAGCTGCCTCACAAAATTGTAAAAAAATCATTATTAGAAAAACTACAGCATTAAACCACAAATTTTGTACAAAAATCAAGTGTGAAACAGGAATATATTAATAAATATTTTTGAGTTCCCGGTTCAATTTGAGAGATTTTTTCTCTGCGATGCGCCGTTTCTGAGTAAAAGCATTGCACAATTATTAATAATTAAATAGGAAAGATTAAACACATTATACACGCATCTGCAAGATTAAGATAAAATTACAACTAACATCAAACTATTATTACAGAAATTGTTGAAAATGATGATAATACACGTGCTTCCGCCCACCTCTATTATTTCTCTTAATTCCTCTACAGTGACTGTGTCCGATTTGGATAAAAAGTTTGTAAATAATTGAGATCCATTACAATGAAGTATGCTGGTCCATGTCCGTGCATGTACAGGGTGTTCCAGCGAGGACTGAACAGGGACCTATTTTCGACCTTCCTTGTATTTCGGAAAAATTCAAAATAGCCAATCGATGTATTTTTTCTTGTAGAATCCAAAAATGTCATCAAAAAAATATTTGAACCAGAAACAAAAGAGTTACGCTATGCATCAGGTGTTTTTGAAATGGAATGTATCGTTTTTTATACGATTTTTGGAAAGAGTGATTTTTTTTATGTCCGTTCCGATTAAAAGATTTGATTTTGCGATAGCTGTTTATATTACATTTTAATGTTTTACAAACTAAAATTTTAGCTTCACCTGTTTAAAATATACGATAGGTTGGTATAGGTGATCAAGGTAAAATGACGTTTGAATGCTTTGTCAATAAAAATTGACATTATTTTAATTATTGTCGAAGTCTTCACCTAAAAAATATATATTTGACTCTGATCGAAATGAAATACTCTTTGGACGAGAGACTACAGATTGTTATGCTATTTTACAAGTGCCAAGAAAATGCAAGAGAAGCAAGAAGAAGATTTATTGCAAATTTTCATAGAAATATATCCATCAATACAATTCTAAGGATAAAAAACCTATTTGAGGAAAATAAAACTTTACATGATAGAAAAAGAAATTCAATAAAAAATAATTATTAAATAATAAAATAAAACTACTAATAACATAAGTTTTCAATGTGACCGCCGTTTTTCTCGAAACAACATCGATAACCCCTTTGTAGCCTTTCTAAACTTGCTGTTACAATATGATTTTCCTGGTTAAGGCGGTTTATTTCATGACAATTTTTCCCATGATCTCTTGAATATTTTCGTTTCGTTGTCTGTATACGACGTTCTTCAAATGGCCCCAAAGAAATGTATCCAAAACTGAGAGGTCGGGGCTATTGGGCGGCCAAGCATATGTTCCATTTCGCCCTATCCATTCGTTATGGCGCCGATTTAAAAATTGAACGACATCATGCATGAGGAGGCGCCCCATCATGTTGCCAAATTAAATTCTGATATTCTGCCAATGGTAAGTCTTCCAAAAAATTTTCAATTTCGTTTTCTAAAAACTCATAATATCTGTGCCCATTTAAAGTCCCGTTAAAAAATATTGGTCCCAAAATTTTATTGTTTTTTATCCCACACCAAACATAAATAGAATTCCTCCTGCTCTGAAATTTAATAGTCTGGAACTTTTTTGGATTTTCAACGGCCCAGTGGTGACTATTATGTCTGTTGAATACTCCCGATGTTGTGAAAGTAGCTTCGTCGGTCCACACAATATTTTTGAATAAATCAGGGTCTTCGTTTTCTTGCCGAATTACCATTTGAGAAACAAATTGGAAGCGAAGTTCTTTTTGTGTCGGTGTTAGGTGCTGAAGTGGAAGGACACGAAAAGGCCTACATTTATGAATTTTCAGAGTCCTGTGAACAGTCCCTCGGGTAACTCTTCTGCGCTTCACACCGCCACCGTACTGAACTTCCTGAACTGCATCCGAAATAGATTTGGTTGGATTAACTTGAAAATAATTTATAATGACCTGGTCTCAATTTCGTCTTCTTTGTATATTTCTTTTTCTATCATGTAAAGTTTTATTTTCCTCAAATAGGTTTTTTATCCTTAGAATTGTATTGATGGATATATTTCTATGAAAATTTGCAATAAATCTTCTTCTTGCTTCTCTTGCATTTTCTTGGCACTTGTAAAATAGCATAACAATCTGTAGTCTCTCGTCCAAAGAGTATTTCATTTCGATCAGAGTCAAATATATATTTTTTAGGTGAAGACTTCGACAATAATTAAAATAATGTCAATTTTTATTGACAAAGCATTCAAACGTCATTTTACCTTGATCACCTATACCAACCTATCGTATATTTTAAACAGGTGAAACTAAAATTTTAGTTTGTAAAACATTAAAATGTAATATAAACAGCTATCGCAAAATCAAATCTTTTAATCAGAACGGACATAAAAAAAATCACTCTTTCCAAAAATCGTATAAAAAACGATACATTCCATTTAAAAAACACCTGATGCCTAGCGTAACTGTTTTGTTTCTGGTTCAAATATTACATCGATTGGCTATTTTGAATTTTTCCAAAATACAAGGAAGGTCGAAAATAGGTCCCTGTTCAGTCCTCGCTGGAACACCCTGTGCCAGATTTGGTTCCTTATTGCTATCGCAATATCCTTAACCAGCAAAAGCAATTTTTCTTGAAGGAAATTGTGATACGTCCTGGCATGGCAGGAAGAATGGTCCAATAAAGTGGCTACCAATGATTCCTGCCCATACATTCTGAAAATTTGTTTTGATTAAGCCATAGGAATTTTTGTCCGCCCACAAATGATTGTTGTGGAAATTTTCAATGACATTTCTCAGCTTCGTCAGGGAACGGAATGTGTGATTTAAATTGCGGATTTTCCGCAACGTTATGAAGATACCACTGAGAAAAGTCACACACTTTGGAAAATTTCTGGAAAGTAACGCTAACATAATAATTCTGGTAAAATATGGTACGGATATAACAAAAAATCCACTAAAATTACCCAGACAATTTGGTGGCAAATTTTCAACTATCTTCATCGAACTCGTTTTAAAATGTTCTTCGACTTCATGCAGTAACGCTTCCTCAAATTTAGGTGTTCTTACATTTCAAGCTCTACATTCAGATATACCTCTCTGGACACTACCAGTTTCAACAAAAGAGAGACAGATATATAAGAAAAGGTTAGGCTATCTGGCAAAGCACTATCGAGATATACCACACATATTAAATACGTCTGGCTTGCTGTGCATTACCGTCGGCTATTCGATACACGTAATGCATTTCCGCCATTTCCACATTTGAATAATTCACCACTATTAATTAACAGGACTGTAAAAATAAGATATGCACAGCGAACAGATCTGCACGACAGACTTACTTGAAAATGCCATATGTATAACGCAAGTGACATATTCAAGGCCAACTAGATTTATTGCAAAATTGTGTTCTTCAATAATAATTAGAATTATTTTCTGGGACAATACAACTATTTTTTTTTTATTCTTTTACTCAAAATCAGCGCATCGCCGGAAAAAAACGTAAGAGTTCTTATCTTTCAAATTGTACCGGAATTAATTGCACGAAGAATAGTTATAAATATAAAATTATTTCAATTATTTGGCCAACTAAAATATCACCGAAATATCTCTCAAGCGATTCGAAAATATTAATTAATTCCCATTTTTTTTCCAAAATTTTCACACGCCGTATTTTTGAACCATAGTTTATAAAGCAAACCGTTACTAATTTTCCATGTAGAATAACACCCTGTATAGTTGTTTGCTAATAACTAACTTAATTTTAATTGCCTTTTTTTTATTACAATTGTATGTATACAGGGTAACCCAAAAGCAAGTTATGACAGTTATCTTAGTTTTTTTTAAATGGAATGTCCCATTTTTACATCCCTCATAAAAGGGAAGTATTGTTCACCTTTCATAGATCATAATCTACATATGTCTTAATTAAGTTGTATAAAAAATCAGTTTTATTAAAAAAGAGCCTAACTTTAAATAATAAATGTCTAGATGACAACATTATGTAATATTAATTACTTAATTATTAATAATAAAATTGATCACCAACAACATCCTGACAATATCCTAGGCGATCTTCCTGTCTTATTCGATCTTTAAGGTGATAAGTATTGTTGGGTCTGTTAACATGCACTGTGGATTTTAGATAACCCCACAGATAATAATTTAACGGGGTCAAATCAGGGGATGTGGCAGGCCATTATATATATATATATATATATATATATATATATATATATATATATATATATATATATATATATATATATATATATATATATATATATATATATATATATATATATATATATATATACCAGGAAAAACAGTATCTAAATATTTACGAATGTAAAATATGTAACAGGTAACAATGTTATTAATGTTAAGGCTTTGAGTAGATTTGAGTTTGATTACTTCTTAATATGAACTGCGGTCGGATATGAGGATAGGTACAATGTTAAATTTTGCAACTTTTAGATAAAAAATATGTAAACAAAACCCTAAAACTAATTTAATGTTTGTTTAATTGCGAAATAGTAATATGAAGAAATAAAAAGTTCCAGCTGCATCAATTTCCCCTGCTATGCTTTGCTTGTCATACGTGTTTCAAGAGTTTGAGGAACGTTTTTTTGCGCTTAAATACTTTTTAATCTAAAAGTTGCAAACTGTAGCACTAGATACCCCTCATATCCGTACGCAGTTTATATTAAGAATTAAACAAACTCAAGTCTACTGAAAGCGCTAACATTAATAATATTGCTACCTGTTACATATTTTACGTAATTTTAAAGTTGATTAACTGTCAAAAGTAAACATTTGTTCCTTTAAAAGTAATTTTTTAAACTGTGAAATGGTACGATTAAGTAAAAGAAAAAGCATATGAATATTAATGAAGATTGGCTGTGGAGATAGAATGCGTACCCAAAACGAAGTTTGTGAATATTTCAACAATAAATACCCAAACAGAGTGCCCTATATCTCAATCAACGGTAACTAAAATTGAAAAACATATATAGGAATTTAGGGTATGTGAGAGATAATTATGAAAACGGCAGTCCCAGTATCTTAGAAGATTTGCAGTTAAATGTGTTACAACCAGTTGAAGAGAACAGCCATAAAGCTAGTCGCACTATTGCTACCGAAAACAATATTAGTAAAGTATCTGTACTGAAATATTTACATAAAAATAAATGGCATTCTTTTAAAGTTCAGTTAGTTCACGAACTAACGGTAACATTATGATGGAGAGATGTGTCAATGACCCAAAATTTTCACGAAGAATTTTGTTTTCGGATGAAGCAACGTTTTGCCTAAACGGAAGTGTGAACAGACACAATTGTCGATATTGTGCTACAGAAAACCCGCACTAGATTATGAATTGCCACACACAATACCCAAAAAGTGAATGTATGGGCTCGAATTATTGAAAACAGAATTTTGGGTCCCTTCTTCTTTGAAGAGACTTTAACTGGAGAAATCTATCTAGAATTTTTAACATTCGATTTGATACTGCGCTTACTGTATAGTGTCCATGTCCAGTATCCCGATATTTCCAACGATACTATATGGTATCAACAGGATGGAGCACCAGCCCATTATACTCGCCCGGTTCGGGAAGATTTAGATACTGTTTTTTCTGGTAGGTGGATTGGTAGACGGGGTCCGATAGAATGGCCTGCCAGATCCCCTTACTTGACCCCCTGACCACAATACTGAATTCCTAAAAGACAGAATAAGACAGGAAATTAGATTGATAGAAGCTCAAGTAGTGCACAATGTTTGTAAGAATTTGAAGATCGCCCAGGATATTGTCAGGATGTTGCTGCTGATCAATTTCAACAATTTTTAAATTAAAATTACATAAATTTATCATCTAGACATTTATTATTTAAAGTTAAGCCTTTTTTAATAAAATTGATTTTTTATACAACTTAATTTAGACATGTAGATTAAGATACATGAAATGTGTTCAAAATTCTTCGTAGAATCCGAATGAAATGGGGGACATTCCATTTAAAAAAAATTAGTTAACTCTCATAACTTGCTTTTGGCTCACCCTGTATACATGAAATAATAATAAAAAACGGTAATTAAAATTAAAAATCGACGGATCCGAACGTTTTCTCGAGAAAAAAATACCTGATTTTTAAATGAATTTATTCCAACCTTTTCATTCTCACTGTATAGAGTCAGATTTTTTATTTATAAAAACTAAGAAATCATAGATCATGGGTTTAGACCGTGTCAAATTAGAATTAGTAATTACACTTCTACAGTCTAAACCCAGGAAACATGATTTGTAAGAATATTGTGGTTTAAAAATATTTTTTGGGTTTTTCGCCTTAGAAAACTAGAAAAAAATAAAAAAATAAAATATATTTACCTTATAAATTGAATAGATAGTCTTAAGTTCTGGGTCCACTATGAAGGTACCAGAGGAACGACACTGAAAAATGTTTGTTTTCTGGACGTTTCGGGGGAAAGTCTACCCCCGTCTTCAGCAAACCTACAAATAAAATACTAAAAGCAGAATATTTCTTATGTTTCGTATCAGAAATATAACCAGAATGGCTAATCTCTGACAAAATGTCAATGAATGTCAATTTAAAGGTGTTATTTTTAATTGTTAGAATAAGGTGCGAAATATGTGTACCTAGAGTATACTCTATACTCTAGGTCCACATATTTCGCACCTTATTCTAACAATTAAAAATAACACCTTTAAATTGAAATACAGTGAGATTTTGTCAGAGATAAGCCATTCTGGTTATATATCTGATACGAAACATAAGAAATATTCTGCTTTTAGTATTTTATTTGTAGGTTTGCTGAAGACGTGGGTAGACTTTCCCCCGAAACGTCCAGAAAACAAACATTTTTCAGTGTCGTTCCTCGGATACTTTCATAGTGGACCCAGAACTTAAGACTATCTATTCAATTTATAAGGTAAATATATTTTATTTTTTTATTTTTTTCCAATTTTCTAAGGCGAAAAACCCAAAAAATAGTTTTAAACCATAAATCCGCCACGACAATTTCGTAATTAAGAATATTGTGATTAATTCACCGATTATTTAAAAAAAATCAAGTGATTTACATCGCGATTAAAATAAGCGATTTAAATCAATTGGTTTTTATCAAAGCAATCCTGGTAAAAATAATAATATTTTTATTCGTTTCTTTTTTTGATACACCTTGTATATTTCAGTGTAATTTACAGTATATTATTTTCTCCGGATTGCAATACTTCTCACCGTTCCGAACTTTTTACTACGAGAACACAACTGACAATTATTTAACAAAGTAAAATTCCCTATTTTGTTCTGTAACTTTTTAGACTCCTCCGATATTTTGTATCTTTTAGAACTAATTTAGCATTTACAAACGGTGCAAAAATACTGACAAAATCTACGAGAATGAAAAGTAACAGAATGAGTTTGGGAGGGTTAATGGGTCATAAAATAACATTAGGGGTAATATTCCATGCATCAAATTTTTAAAACCTCTAGAAAAATGATATATGATATATAAACACAACGAAGCATTTCGACTGGATAATAAGACGTTTTAGTTAGTTTCATTATTCGTAAAACTATATGTAGATATACTATATTTAATAAAAATGTTGTTTGCGTTTACAACACTTATTATGCAATATATTATGTTATTTGATATCAACTTTTTGCCGACTAATTCATCTGCCCCGTTATGACAACACGAATTCCTATTCCTATGTTGTTATTTCGTAGCCTTATTGCTCCCCATTTCGATATTCTATCGGCCATGGCATAAGTCCATTAAACTACTAACTTTATTCGAAAACTTTCGTCGAGCAGAAGTTTCATGTAACCCCAACTCTGTCAGTTTTAATCAAATCCTCGAATTGCGACCGCATTTATCGATGTCAGTGAGGCTGGGCATTAATTCCCTCATAATATCGCGAACTGAGACAAAGTTGCAACAAACTCTACTTTGGAGTACAAAACTTTTAATTAATAGGAATAGTAATACTGAAACATAAAATAATAATGGAGAAAGTCTTATAACAAAAAAATAATCCCTCAAAATGTTAGATCCCTTTCGCACTTAAAGGAAACTGAAAGATAAGCAAAAAATTGCAAAATAATGAACTTTGGGCTGCTTTAGAGCTCGAAAAAATAAATATCAAAGGAGATTACGAAGGTCCGTGAGGTAAATCCAAGGTGGTGAGTGAATCCACGCGGCAGTATTAAAAATTATAGAATTATATACTTCATATTGGAAAAGGGTAATAAATTATATTTTGAGATTTAACTACAGCTTAAACCACAGCATATTCAAAATCATTTTAAATAAAAAAGTTGTAGAATTTGTCTTTTGTTGTCTTTTAAGGACATAAAACATTAAAAAAAATCATTAAAAAGTAGAAATGTAGACATAATTTGTTTAAACATGACTGATGGCAAGTGTAAGTCAAAACTAAACAAAAATTTAAAATTCGTAAGGTTATGTTTTTAATATTCTATATTTAAATCCGAATGAGAAAATAATCTTAGCCTTACAGGGGATTGCTGCTTTATAATTGCCTTTATACGTTAAAGGAAAAGCAATGCCATATGAATGACAAACATTGAAATTGCATTTTCTAAAAAAATATTAATAGAAGAAATACATACAAAATGGTCAGATGGTCACATGTTATTCAATGTAACATTGGTGGGAGACGCCCGTGTCAATTCACTTCAATGTCTCCAGTTGTATACCTAGCCATCAGCAACACTACCTAACCACGGAAAGCAGTCCTTACCCTCGTAATGAATCTTTCCTTTCATTACGACGAGTAAAGTTTAATTCCACACATAACCATTTAGTAACATATATACATAAGTAGTTTTTACACCGAGTTTTTAAAAATTTCAATAGACCGCCATTTTGTTCCGTCATATTGAATTTGTACCAAAATTTTACCATCTTTTTTTTACCTATGAGCAGCCCACGAAGTGCTAATGCTTCAGAACTAGGTAGCGGGGTTGCTTTAAGTGAAGGGAGGGAAAGTTTATTGATGCTAGATTTAAAGATTTGTGGATTAGGGGAAGAAGGAAATGGGAGGCTCTACAGTTGGACGGTGAATTGATTCATGTGGATTGATGCTCGTGTCTTCCTAGCAGGAATGACTAAGGAAGGCATAATGGATGATATTTCAGTATCTGTAAAACAGAGACAGATCGGTCACAACTCAACGATGGGGCTAGCTTTCTTGTAATCTCATGAATCAGGTGGATACATCTCCTTTGGGCATAGTCAAGGATGTTAAGGGTTGAAGAAGAGGCTGATCCTCTATATGCGAGCAATGGTTAAGGCTGGGTCTGATTTGTGAAGTGCAAAAGGTTTAAGAGTTGGGAGAAAAGAAGTATTTTCGTTCTCGGAAAAAGAAACTTCTTCTGAAATTTCTTCCTGGCTGTAGTAGCAATTGGGGTGATGTGATCATGCCAGCGAAAATCCTGCTGAAAAGTGATACCAACTAGGCTAAAGGAGGACTATCTGGCTTCAAGCATTTGATTATTTGTCTAAATGGTGTGGATATTGGGAGGTAATTTGTGAGATAGAACTGGATAACGTTTTTCGCTCCCCATTCTGCAATTGTATGGAGATCTTTGGTTAGGGATACTCTACGCCTATCTTCCATTTCAGTCGTCAGAAACGGGTATATTGGAGAATGAATAGGGTACCTCCCAATACTGAACCTTGTAGAATGCCTAGGTTGATTTTGTGAAAATCAGATGAATGACTACAAAGAAATACTTCTTTTTGGAAAAAAAATTGGCAATCTAATTGCAGAGTTTTGGAGCAAGATTATAACAGGGAGTTTATTAAGTAGTGCATCATGCCAGACTGGATCGAATGCTTTGAATATGCCGAGGGCAATAATTTGGGCTTCCCTGTGGAATTCTTGAATTTTGACCACACTTTTACCAGTTCATCTCTAAAACACATTTAATTCTTGTACAATATTTGAAATCAATCTAATAAGTAGTTTTTTCAGGCTGATTTTTTAAATATTTTACGAAGGCGCCATTTTGTTTTGACACCTTGGATTCGTGTCAAAATTTTACTAGCAGTTCATTTCTATGCAACTTGATTTTTATGCAAACTATGAGGTAAAATAGATAAGCAGGCTTTTGATAATAATGCTTTGATAATACAAATTTGACACACACTATACTTTAAGCAATGTCTACGATATGGCTATATTATGTAACATTTTACAAAAATCTACTGGGCGTTATTTTTTCTAGGTGGCGATCACTTCCCCCCCACCCCGAAAGTGCGACGTCACTGGCTATTTTTATTTAGAAAATCGGATTCCTGACGATGTTTTCTAAATTCTTGGTTTCTTTAATCCGATATTTTGAACCGTTTACTTAAACGTTGGTTAGCAAAATGCTAAAGCACTACACATTTAAAATATCACTAGCTGCCCCGGCAGACCTTGTTCTGTTTTCTTCGTTAGATGGTGTGCTGACTTTCCAGTTGAATTATACGAATATAGGGCGCATTCACCACATCGTCCAGAAATGTTACTGAAGAAAAACATATTGATTTTACAGAAAAAATACTCAATAAAACAATACACAAAATAGTGTTGAAAGGTCTCCAGATGATCATTAAAAAAAATCATGTAAACTAGTGCAGTACAACTCTCTAACGAAATTGCTGAAAAATCTAGCTTAGTGTTTTAAATATATAGACTACCTGGCATGGCAGACCTTACTATGCCTTTTCCGTTAGATTGCGCGATGAACTTCCAATGTGGAATTATAAGAATATGGGGCGCATTCATCACATCATCCAGAAATGTTATTGAAGAAAAAAATTTTTGAAATATATAGATCAAATTTTTTTCTGTTTTTATTTTAATTGCTAAAAATGCACGATGTAATTTTTTTCGTTCATTTTAGGACTAAAAGTTCAGTTAAACATTTGTTCAAAAGGCCTTAGGTTTTGAGATATATAGGATTAGGGTTAACTTTTTTATTTTAACATGTCTCCCAAAAACTAAGACTTTTCGAACACATATTTATATGGACGTTTAGTCCTAAAATGAACCAAAAAATTACATCCAACATTTTTAGCAATCAAAATAAAAATTACTTTACAATTTTTTTAAAATTAATGTAAGCACGTAGACGATCGGACACGTGGCCCTTCTGAAACACTACAGAATGCTAAACATTTCAAATGGTACGAATTCGCAAATAACGTCAAAAAAGTTCCAAGTCAAATAACCCTGGGAAAATAAAGTAAATAAAAAAGATATACAATGATAAAACGATTTCAGGTCCAAAAGTAACATAATACATAAATATCACGAAATTACGCAGAATCTACGTGAACAAGGACAGACAGAAAACATCACAAAACTAATCCGCTTAACTGCCTTTTTAGTTGCAAAGTGCTGAGCTTAAAAATGTCATACTCCGGGAAGTGATGATTGTAGTTGCATACTAGCCGGTCAAGAATTGCGCAAAACCCATAATTTATACGGTAGTATCTTTCTAAAAATAGTTGAGATTGTCTCGTTCTCCTAAAATGGGCCCGACTCCAGCAATATTTCACAGTCAATCCCTCCATTGACCAATTTGTGTAGAAAAATAAGTAGTGCCTTCTTTGATCCAAACTCTAGAGTTTGCAGACCACAAAGAAGAGTATTATATACCAGACCTTGATATGGAAATTTGCAAATCTACTTTCTACTTTTTCGATTCTGTCAATGTGACACTGATATGAAGGACTCCATATTGCAAAACAGTATTCCAAAACGCTCTTAACCAATGAGTTCTAAAGACACCTAATTGCATTATATGTCGTTTTATAAAGCCCAGCAATCTAAAACCTTTAAGTACAATGCTATCAATATGCAGCTTAAACGTTACATTTTCATCAAAAATAACACCCAGATCGGTGAAAGAAGCAACAACTTCAAGATGTACAGCATCTATGACGTAGGTGGAGTGTATGATATTAATACGTTTATGGAAATGAAGCACTTTATATTTAGAAATGTTAAGATGCAGATAATTTGACGAGCCTTTCAATGTCAGACTGCAGTTGATTAGAGTGAGAAGAAACCGGTGAAAAGAATTTTAAGTCATCTGCATATAAAAGACATTTAGACATTTTAAAACAAGACACTATATCGTTTATAAAGAGTAAAAATCAAATTGGTCCATTATGTGAACCTTGCGCAACACCCGACGTTACAACAACCTCCCTGGAAGCTGAACCAGACAAGTTGACTTGCTGACAACGATTAAACAAGTATGATCTAATCTACTAGAGATAGTTTCCACAAAAACCAATTTGTTGCAATTTCCATAATAGAAGCTAATGGCAAACATCGTCAAAAGCCTTAGATATGTCAGTGTAAGTGACATCAATCTCTTGGCCAGCCGCAACCGATGTCATTAAGGAATTCTGAAATATTGCAACATTTGTAGTCGTTATAGCTTTGGTATGTGTGAAAGTAAAAAAATACCTCTATAATTCTTTATATCATCTTTATCACTAGATTTAAAAATTGGCAAGAGAGTACAAAACTTCCAAATTTCAGGAAAGGAACCTAGATTGAAGGATCTCTGAAAGATTAAACACAGAGGCTGAGACAATGACTGACAACATCTTACCCATAGAATAGTAGGATCTGGACCAGCCTTCTTGGAGAGATCAATCGATCAATCAATTTATTTTATTACAGATTTCTGCCTCGGTAAAACAATACATTGATAGTAATTTTCCCGAAAAACTTATGGGACCAATCTTGCTAAAATCCGAATTGGAGTGGTGAGAATAACAGGACTGAAAGTGAGTAGCAAAAGCATTTACGATGTTATTTGAACCAATAATTTCCTCACCGTCATAACTCATGACATTGGGCAAACTGGACTCCCTTCTTAAGTTATGTACAAATATCCAAAAATATTTTACGTTTTCTGGGATAAGTAATTCAGTTTGTGTGACATATGTAAGATAACAGATATCGGTTCGAAGTTTAACCTCACGTCGTATGTCAGAATATGCTAAATAATCGACATATTGTTCGGTCCTTTTATATTTTTTATATATGCGATCCTTTTGCCTAATAAGCTTTCTTAAAGGAGGGTCAAACATTTTTGGATAATTACTACCAACAACGATCTTCGTGGGGGTCATATCTATTAATACCCTGGAATAAAACCTCATAAAAGCGCTCAACTATTCTGTCCATGTCCCATTCAGTCGATAAGAAAGACCAGTCATACTGCTTATAAAAATGATTTAAATTTAAATTAACTAAATTTGCATGATGAAACCGATAAACACTCACTTAATCGTAATTTTTAATTGCAGGAACATATTTAATTTTGTACTTCACTTCAATCGCTCGATGATATGGGTCAATATTTACAAGGGGAAAATCAGAAGGTGAAATTAAAACGAAGTTATCAGCAAATTTTAGATCTAAAATTCTGCCCATGTGATTGCGTAATGAGTTCCATTGTTGCAATTCAACAAAACTCATAGACAGAATAACAGTTTCGGAAGCCAAGGATGGTAAAGATGCTGGAACCAGGGCATAGTCCTCATAAATCCAATCCCCCGAAGAAAGTTTAAAATCACCGAAAACAAAAAAATGTTTGGCAGTTAAATATATTTCTCAATGACTCACAGGTATTACAGAAAATCTGAACTAATTCTAACACTCCTGGTTAGAATTAGGTGGAAAACATACACATCCAAGAAACAAACTGGTACCACCCGCTCGCACAAGAACCCATGATGATCAAATTCAACATGAGCAGGAGTAGCAATTACAGATTCCTGAAAAAAACGACGTCTAAACGGTATTATAGCCATTTCGTAGATAGAGTTTACATTATAGTGTGTGTGTCGAATTCGAATGATTTAGATCTAGAAATGTATGAAGTCCTTGAAAAAAATATAAAATTTTGACATCCCCTATCTCAAAATCGAAGCACTTGTGGATACATGTTTAAACTTTTAATCTAAAATAAGGCAAAACATTGCGTCCTTCGTTTTTAGCCATCAATTACACATCCGGTATGCAATAACAACAGTAAAAATCACTTATTTTGTTTGTTTAGAATACATACGTTTTCGTTAGAATAAACATCGGTTGAAGAGAAACTACAAATAATCCGGATATATAAAAACGGTTCCAAAAATGTAATAAAATAGAAGAAATTAATATAACTATTCAAAAATGGGCTTGCAAGACTCTTTGACACTTTTATAAATTTGTTCTATTTTATTTATTATTAAGAGCAAAATTACCAGAATAATCGAAAAAATATGTTAGTATATACTATATATAGATAAAACAAACTTAATGAACAGGTACATAATTGATTTATCTATGCACGGCTGAATTTTAACAAATAAATTCAAGCGTCACGCCAATGATTTACAAACACAAAAGCAGAGACGAAACAAGAGCGAAGCGCCCAAAGTTCCGATGTCGGCGAACATCAAAGGGATTAACGATTTAACAGGTGCACAAGGGCGTTCACGTTGAATGTGGTCGGGAAAGCAAAAATCTTCGGTTTTTCATTTTTTGATGTTTCGCAATCACTTCCCTCTTTGCTTGAACAGCGTCGGCCACAAGAGGATGATTTAATTGGGTCCTTTGGGAAATCGGAACACAACGACAAGTTGTTAAGTTGGAGCGCTGAATGGAGAACTTTTAATTGCCGCTTAATTAAAAGTTTTTTTTTAAACTATTTTAGAGCATTGCTCGTGGATCTCACTCAGACGATTTTAAGTTTATTTCGGTGAATAAATTATAATCAAATCAACAGTTGAAAAATCATTCGTTACGTCATACTCTTCGGACCAATATATCCAATTTTTTCAGTCTGTTCTTTTCACTTATAGAGTAATTTTTTGAAATAAAACCGTTACGTGATTTACAAATGTCAAATATTATATATATATATATATATATATATATATATATACAGGGTGTTAATTAATGTCGTGGATATATCTCAGGGAGTAAAAGTACCCGACAAAATACATGGTCAAAAACGCACCATTTTCGTTATACAGGGTGTCAAAGTTTCAATTTTTTTCTCGTTTTTTGCGTTTTTTTCCAATTTCTTTTGAGACAATTAGTTCAAATTTAGAACATGTATTACTTTTAAGAACCTCTACGATAAAATATCAAAATCGTGGATGGTAGTATACAGGGTGTTAAATTTTTTTGTACCACCTACAAGCTTAACTTGCGGAACTTGTTTTTGGAGTATCCTGTGCGAATTCTGATATAAAATTTAAACTCTTTGTTCATTTCTTTAGCTCTTTCGTCTTTTGCATTATTCTCGTATCTATCACAGTTTTCGACTTATTTGTAGTATGTAGGCGAAATTAAGCTAAAAATTAAGAAACGGGTTTTATTTTAAATCAACCGACATGATAATGAACAATCAGATAAAATTGTTACAGTTAAATTAAAAATAAAACAAAATTATAAAAGTTGTTGAAAATGTCTCCATTCTTGCTAGAATGCAAGAATCAAGTCTTCGCCTCATGGACTGATGGACTCTGTCAAATAATCCAGGAGTATTGCGAATGATGTCGCATGAAGCTATTATTCTGTTTCTTAAATCTTCTTCTGTCTGGATTGGGGTCTGATACACCAATGTTTTCAGGTGTCCCCAGAAAAAGAAATCCAGGCTATTCAGATCTGGAGATCTAGGGGGCCATGGCTGAGGTCCCCCTCGCCCTATCCAAGGTTGTTAAAATTATTATTTACGAACTCCCTCACCTCTATGCTGAAATGTTCTGGTGCACCATCGTGCATGAACCACATTTGATTTCTAAGAAGAATTGGCACGTCTTCTACCAATACCTGGAGTTCGTCATTGAGAAATTGACGATAATATCGTCCGTTTAGCCTTCCTGACAGGAAAAATGGACCTATCAAATAGTCTCCAATATTGCCGGCCCACACATTTACTGAAAATTGTTGCTTGAAATTATTTTCTTGTATCGAATGCGGATTCTCTTCTGCCCAAAAATGATTGTTATGAAAATTACGTATGGCATTCCTAGAAAAATTTGCCTCATCGCTAAATAAAATCGTGTTTCCAAATAATGGATTTTGGGCTAGCATTTGTAAGAACCACTGGCAAAAATTTAAACGGAGTGGAAAGTCACGTGGGAGAAGAGCTTGAACCCTTTGAATGTGGTAAGGAAACATTAAGTTGTCTAATAAAATTTTCCATACAAGCACAAATGAAATGTTAAGTGTTGCTGTAATTTTCCTCGTACTGGTAAAAGGATCATTTTCTACTGCATTCAGGACTGCTTCCTCGACTTCAGGAGTCCTAACCGTTCTGTTTGCTCCTACTAAATGAGTGGATTTCTTGAATGATCCATTTTCACATAGCCGATTATGTACCTTTGCAAATGTTTGTCTATTGGGCACCATGCGATTTGGATATTTCTGTTCATAGAGTCGTCTGGCTTCATAATAATTCCATAAATGAAAAGAATTTCTGCATATTCTTGATTTGTGAATTCAACCATCATTAAACAACAACTTACAAAATGTCAGATTAAGATTTAGATTTTTTCCAGTTTCATTATTTAGCCTACACTTAATTTGCATATATGGCAATTATTGCAAGTAAGTCGAAAACTGATAGATACCAGAATAATGCAAAATACGAAAAAGCTAAAGAAATGAACAAAGAGTTTAAATTTTATATCAGAATTCATACAGGGGCTGCAAAAAAAGTTCCGCAAGATAAACTTATGTATGTGGTGCAAAAAAATGTAACACCCTGTATACTACCATCCACGATTTTAATATTTTATCGTAGAGGTTCTTAAAAATAATACATGTTCTAAATTTGAACTAATTGTCTCAGAAGGAATTGGAACAAACGCAAAAAACGAGAAAAAAATTTGAGACCCTGTATAACGAAAATGGTGCGTTTTTGACCATGTATATATATAATTGTTTCCTATTTTGTCGAGTACTATCACCCCCTGAAATATGTCCACGACATTAATTAACACCCTGTATATATGAATAAATAAATATAAATATATATATATATATATATATATATATATATATATATATAAATATATATACAGGGTGGCCCATCGAAAACGTACCGCAAGGCATAACGGCCAGGGTAATTTTTTTTTCAAAAAATCCAAAAACACGTCAATTTTGTTTGTGAGGGGGACAATTTTTGCCCTTAAAATGATCGCAAAATTTTCAACCCTCTAAGCGGGGGTGTCATCCCCCAAACTTTTTCAAATGGGAAGAGGGGTCAAGTGGTACCGCAATGAAAAGGGCTTTCTATTCTCTATACATTCCCGCTTTGGTTTTGAAATTTAAAATGTTTATTTACAAATTATCAGAGTAAATGATAAGGATAAATTCCTTTTTTTTTTGTCCTGTTATTTTAGATGTTTACTGCTGATTTTAGTGATTTGACATGCCACAACGATCAGGTGCGGTAGTTGCTAGATAGCTGTTCTGTAACTTGTGCGTTTAAATTTCTCAATATCATTAAATTTTTTATCAATAATTATGGTGTACTCACTTGCAGAAAAAGTGGAAATAATCGAACTTTATTTTAAAAATAATGAATGTGGCAATCGGGTTGCGCAGATATTTAATGAACGACATCCTGAAAAACACCTTTCCGGCAAAATTGTTCGCGAGTTAGTAGCAAAATTTCGCGAAACTGGATCCCTTATAAATAAAAAGAGGCAGATGGAAAATCCTGTAGTAAATGAAGCTATGGAGGTCTTTGTATTGGGTGAAGTTGCCATGGATAGTACGCTGAGTACAAGAAAATTAGCCAATGAGACCGGCGTGAATCGTACAAGTGTCCAAAGAATATTGAAAAAACACCATTTCCACCCGTATAAAATTCAGTTGGTACAAGAACTCAACGAAGACGATTTTGATCGCCGCTTGCAATTTTGTGAAACTATTAGTGAACGAGTGGCCAATAATAATAATTTTCTATTCAATATGTGTTTTTCGGGTGAGTGCACTTTCTTTTTGAACGGTGTAGTTAATCGGCATAACTGTCGGTACTGGGCTGAGAACAACCCCAGGGTATTTCACGAGGTGCACACACAACATCCTCAGAAATTGAACGTGTGGGCTGGTATTTTTGGAAATTCTATTGTGGGTCCTTTTTTTCTTCCTGGAACTCTAACAGGTGATATGTACTTAGATTTACTGGAAAATACCATCGACCCAGCCCTAACTGACATCATCGAAAATAATCCTGGATACGTTGAAGCGGAACTGATATTTCAACAAGACGGTGCACCTCCACATTACTCTCAAAATGTGCGTAATTATTTAAACACTAACTTTCCCGGGCGGTGGATAGGACGAAGGGGTGCCATTGAGTGGCCTCCCCGGTCACCCGACTTGACTCCTTTAGACTTTTTTCTATGGGGACACATAAAAAGTAAAGTGTATAGCACTCCACTTGCCTTATTAGAAGATCTGCGAACACGAATTATTGACGTTTGTCGCGAAGTGACCCCTCAAGTTCTTCAGAATGTTCGAGAACGATTTGAAGCTAATTTGTATTACTGTATGGAGGTCGACGGGCAACATTTTCAGCATTTGCTTCATTAATACGGTAAGTTTTTTTTTATTTAATTCAATTTATGCGTTTTTTTTGAAAAATGTATTTTTCAAATTTCAATCCTTCATATTTTCTAAATGACTTGACCGATTTTCAAAACCAAAGCGGGAATGTATAGGGAATAGAAAGCCCTTTTCATTGCGGTACCACTTGACCCCTCTTCCCATTTGAAAAAGTTTGGGGATGACACCCCCGCTTAGAGGGTTGAAAATTTTGCGATCATTTTAAGGGCAAAAGTTGTCCCCCTCACAAACAAAATTGATGTGTTTTTGGATTTTTTTGAAAAAAAAATTACCCTGGCCGTTATGCCTTGCGGTACGTTTTCGATGGGCCACCCTGTATATATGTGTAGCCTTTCCATCAGTTTTTTCATAAAGCGTGTTTTATGACTAGTTTCACGTGTTTTCGATACAGATTTTAATATCTATAAGCAGATCTTGAAGGCAGCTTAAGTAGCAGGTAGGCGGTTGCCTTAGGTGGGGCAGTTTAATAATTAGTTTTTGTAACTGCGTTCCTTGTGATGTTTGGATCATCAACCAGAGAATATAACTCTTCCTTGGACAGTTCAGAATATTAAGGGAAAGGCTTAGTTTGATTTACATTGTGTAGAGTATACAAGTTAGCAAACGACAGATAACTTCAGGTTCAATTGATGCGATATGCTTAGGCCAGTGGATTGCATGGATATGGGAGGACAGATTGTGAGATAATGAAGATCATTGTGTTTTAAAAGCATTAAATTGGTCAAGGGTCATATTCTACGATTCGATTTTTAGAGGTACTGGGTTAAAATAAGGTCAACTCTAAACCTATCGTCAAGTTCAGTATTTTGAACAGATTTGATTAATTATGTGTTAAAGAGCGTACTATAGATGATTAAAAATTAGCAAATCAATTTTTTGAGAGCTTCTAAAATCTAAACGAATTAGCTTATGACACAATGACTTCCACATTTTTATATTTGTTTTGTTATACCTCCTTTTTTAGATTAAAGTGATAATAATTTTTTTCTCAGACTTTTTCTACGACAGCTAGAAATCATCCAGAAAATACAACCAGGAAAGTTTTCAAATGACTAATTTGGCATGTCGTCGAAAATTCTTTCCACCGCCTCAAATTGGTTCAACATTGGTCAGATTTATGTGCAAAATACAGCCAGCTCACTTAGCGTCTATTTATATTCTACTTTTCTATGTCAAAGTGTCAAAAATATATAAAATATTTTGTCATTAAATTTGTGCAAAATACAGCCTGCTCAGTTAGCGTTTATTTATATTCTACTTTTCAACGTCAAAGTGTAAAAAATAAATAAAATATTTTGTCATTAAAAGTTAGATTATCATGTACGAAAAACGTTTTATTTACCGGTGAAGACAAAAATGTCATGAGTGTAAAAAGTTATATGTGTATTTGTATATTTTTGTTTATTAAAAATATGAACTTTCCTATAATATTATAACGGTCTGATAACCCCTAATAAGAGATGATAAATGGAGTTCTATAATAAAACCAACCTGCTGTGAACAATATGTAAGTCTATTCAATTTACAGTGAGTCTCTTAAAGTGCGGGACACGAAAGAAAATCGGGCGGAGTCAATCGGTTTAGGAAGGTCAGCCAAGAAATCTCTTTAAACCAGAGGTGTCCCGTCGTTCTTTAAATAATATGGCACTCCCTTTTGACTATGCGCACTTCAGCTAATTAAAAAATGTAACTATGCTTAATGAACCTTTATCTATATTTGTCTGTTTTCTTTCGTGTAAAGCACTTCTATATCTCTTTTGTGTTGGAAAAACGGCGAATTTTCGAATTACAATACGTAACTGGAACGAAAAGGAAACAGTACATAACAA
>JAUTXW010003634.1:0-61256 GCA_030620095.1 Kuschelorhynchus macadamiae
AAGTTATGTTTCTGCCATAGTGTGAGAAATAAACTCGGTACCCTATCTGAAGCAATTTCCTGAGGGATACCATATCTTAAGATAATTTATCCACCAAAAGATCTTGCCACGAATGCGGAATCCTTGTTTTTTTAAGAGGGTAGGCCTCTACATATTTTGTTAACTCACACTGAAGTGTTAAAATATAAACAAATCCATTTACGTCTACCGGAAGTGGACCAACAATATCTAAATATATTTTGAAAAGCTGTTTCAGCTGTAGTAGTTATTACCATTGGCTCTCTCTAGTATAATGATTCGAATGTTTTTGTCTTTGACACATGTCACACCTTTTACAAAATTTAGAACATCACTATCGAACCTGGCCAAAAATAATACTTTTAATATTATTTGTCATTCTATTTATTCAGCGTGACCACTGGTTGGTAGTAAATGAAAATCATTAAGGATTACTCTTTTTTCGTCTTTGTCCATTACTTTTTTAATACCTTTTACAACATTTATACGAGGCCCTCAATTAGTATAATTTTTTATTTTACTACCAATAAAATTTAATAAACTCTGTATTATCTTTATTTTTATTAATAACTAATTCTTTAATTTCAGCCTTTTTACTTATTTCTACCAAATCTTTCACCATTTCGTCTCGCGCCAATGGTGATAAAGCTTTTTGGTCTAAGTATAAGGTAAAATGTAATGGAATATAATAAAGTCTCCCACTTGTTGAGTGACATCTTTTGACAATTTTTTAATTTTTAGGATGGTATTATAATTAATTCGGTACAGTTAGTGGGTTGCTTAAGAATTTCCACAATATTCGGGTGATCAAGCCAAATATTTTCAGTACTTTTCTTAATTAACTCGTCTTCCTGTCCGTCTCTACGTTTACTCTGTGCTCTGGTTAAAACTGCAACCATACCTTCATTCATATCTTTTAATTCGTTTGAGGACAAGATTGATTCTCGATAAAGCATCGGCTGTAACATTATCTTTTCCTTTCTTCTAGACACAAACGAAATTTTGTCAATCTGCTACCAGGGTCTTTTGCGTAAAAAGATAAATTAATGGTTTGTGATCGGTTAAAATTTTGAAACGACGGCCATACAGATATGGTCGAAAATGCTTTACAGCCCAATAAATTGCTAAAAGTTCTATGTATAGTAGGGGTAGTAGGGTAGTTAATTTCTGCTTTATTTAAACTACGACTAGTGAACGCCACTGGTTTATTATTTTTATTTGATAACACTGCTCCTATAGCAAAAGCAGACGCATCTGTTTGCAAAATAAATTCATTTTCATTCGAAAAATCGGGATAATCTAACACCGGATGCTTAATCAGCGAATTTTTAAGACAATTAAAAGCTTTATCACATTCGTCCGTCCACTCAAACCTAGCGTATTTTTTACATAATTTATTTAGAGGAACTGTAATTTCTGAAAAATGTGGTATAAATTTTCGATAATAATTGGCAAAAGCCACGAAGCGTTTAACTTCATCTGCCTTTTTTGGAATAGGATAATCTTTTAAAGCTTTTATTTTATCAGGGTCAGGTGATATTCCTTCAGAACTTATTATATGACCCAGATACAGAATTTCTTTTTTCAAAAAATCGCATTTAGCAGGATTTAATTTTAGGTTTACTTTTCGCAATCTAGAAAAAATATCTATTAGATTTTTATTGTGTTCATTAAGGTTTCTGCCAACTACTATAAGATCATCAAGATAAACAAAGCACTTTTCGTAATTTAAGCCCGCCATCGCTATGGTCATTAACCTTGAAAAGGCACTAGGGCTAATTTTTAACCCCATTGGTAACCTTCGCATTTGCCACTGACCGCGATCTGTAGTGAAAGCTGTGTATTTTCTGCTTTCTTCCTCTAATTCGACCTGATAATAGCCCTGGCTAAGATCTAGATGTGAAAAATAAAGTGCACCTGCTAGGGAGTCTAAAATATCGACTACACTCGCAATCGGAAATTTGATATCTAATATATATGGGTTCAAAAATCTGTAGTCCAATACTAACCTAGCTCTTCCCCCATTCGTATCGTTTTTCTTTGGTACAAGCAACAAAGGTGAAGACCACTCACTCTGCGCACTCTAAATTATTCCATCCTGACACATTTGAGAAATTTGCCTATTTATTTCCTCTTTATGTACTTGAGGTAACCTATATGGCTTTCTATAGACCGGCTGAGTATCTGGTTTAACTTGAATTGACTGTTTATATAAATTAGTAACTGTAAGCTTATCTCCTGGCATATGAAATATATTTGAGAATTTGGCACAAATTTGCTCTATAGAATCTCGTTCCTCGCGGTTTAGATGATTAAGCTTAAGAATTTTAAATAGTTCTTTAACTCGAGTAGCCGAATTTTCTTGGCTGTTAAATTGATGACACTCATAATTGCTTAAACTTTCCGCTTTTGGCGAAAAATTTCTCAAATGTACCTCTGTCTCTCTTGTATTCAAAATTTTAATTGGTACTTTACCATTTATCGGTTGTGCAATTACACCAGCCATGAACACACCCTCACATAATTCACCTTGCATAAGTACACATTCATCCTCTAACCCTGTAGGAACATACTGTATAATTTCGCACCTAGGGGGAACACTTAATATATTCTCACTATCCGCATTTAATTTTAATGTATTTATTTTATTATACTGATTTAAAATGTTTAAGGTATTTTCTTCGTAATCTAATTTAGCCTTAAAAGTTTTCAAAAAATTTTCTCCAATTATGCCATCACTTTGACATGGTAAATTATTAAAAATATAAAATTTTTGCTTAAATATCGCATTTTCTATACAAAGATCTAAATAAACATATCCCACAGATATTAAATTACCTCCTATGCCTTTAATTTCAATATTTTCTTTGTGTAACTGTATTTTTGAATTTAAACAACTTAATTTAAGGGCACTTAATGATGCACCCGTATCTACCAAAAATTTTAAGCTTTTACCATTGACACAAAAAGAAACAGCATTCGAGTAGTTTTTTGAATAGGTAAAAATATTATTAAACTGTTTATTTTTAGTATTTTTAGGCACGAAAAAATGTTGAATCTTGTATATCAGCTGAGGATTGTTCTGAATTTCCGGTGTGCTCCGCAAAATGCATTCGGTGACCTACTGCCCGAGATCCTCTCCTATTACCGCTCGTAAATGTACGACCACCGTGATTTCTAGAAAACCGCTGATTATTAAAATTACCTTGATTAGTCGAAGCGTTTCGTTGACAATTTGAATTGTTATTTCCTCCGTTATTAAAATTCTGATAATTATTATATCTACCAGAATTTCCTGTTCTATTATTTGGTCTTCTGGAAAAATTTCTAAAATTTCCCCTTCCTCTGTGAGAAAAATTAAAAATGTGTCCTGAATTATTTTGATTACCCAGCTCTTCATCTTGAGCTGCCCTTATTGCGTCCTTTAAGAATTCAAAATTTCTGGAAGATATAATTGTGCCCAGCCTTTGATTTTTAAGTCCGCATGCAAACCTTTTTATTGCAACCTTTTCGTTAATAGGTCTTAGAATATCAAAAGCATTGGCATTTCCGTCTGCTTGCGTAATGGTTAAATTTACAAAAATATCCTCTAACTCTTTACCAAAATCCGTTATACATTTTTCACCCTGTTTAGCAGAGAACAAGCGTGCCTGAAGGGCCGTATCTGATTTTTAGTTAAGAGATGTTTTTTCATATCTAGAATTAAATTATTTACAGAATTATAAGTCAAACCTAATCGTAATTTGGCGTTGTTAGAAATACGCGTTTTCAAAACAAATTTAATTAAAGAAGGTTGACTATCATTATCAAGCGTTGACGAATAAAAATCTAAAGCCTCTATTAATTTAGAAGTTGTAGATTCTGTATCATCCATGACCGGTAAAAGGTTTGTAGCTATTTTTAGATCAAAAGAAGACATTTTTAATTTATCTTTATTAATATTTTTATTTCCAAACTCTAAAATATCCTTATAAAGTTTTTTAATTTCTGTTATTATGTTATTAAAAGTCAAAATATCTTCTTTGTCTATTTCAGACTTTTCTATTTTTACGTTTAAATCAGTAATTTCCTTACCTAACTGAGAATATAAAGTTTTTGCCACTTTAACTTTTGATTCGACAATAGGGCTTTTTCGTCTTTCGCTATTTAATTTTACCAAATTTGTTCGAATATATTTAAATGAATGTAAAATTTCAATAAGTTTGTCTCCCATGAAATTAAAAATTTAATTCACTTATTAAACTTGCTAATTGGGTCCATATTTTTGCGATTATAATTATAAAACAATAACATAATATTATAATAATTAAACTTACATGCCTGCATTATTATTTACATTTTCAGGTACATTAACACATAACAAATTTTCTAACTCCATTTATAATTGTCTTTACTTTTTCTTTCTTCTTTTTTTTTTTTTCTTACACGAAAAATACCGTCCTAAAAAAAAATTTAATTTTCTTCCATCTTTAAATCATCCTTGGATTTTCGCAGCTCATTTTTATAAATTTCTCTTCTAATTGTCTGCCTTAGTTTCCTTTGAACATGTCTAATGGCCCATACTACTGCAACAATTGCCGTTGCCACAACCAAAATTATAAGCAAAATCTCTGCAAAGCTTAATCCCTTATTTTGGTCAACTATTTCACCCCTTGCATCGCCATTGGAGGCCTGATTAATTACAATCTCTTCTTTGGACTTGGCATTACCCATCTTAATAACTTCACAAAAAAATCGTCAAGTGGCAGGATCGCCATGTAATACTTAGGGTTGAAACAAAGGGTAGCAAAATGAAACTACATGTTCACATTAACATTACCCAAAGTATATTCTTAAATCCATTTTACAATGCAATCAAATTGCCATATACGCTCGGGAAGGTGGTTGACCTGCTGACATAGCAAAACAGGTTATTGCGTGGTTGCCCATTATTGCAACAAGTTGAATTTGATACAATACATTTTATATAGGGTGTTTTCTCTATATATTACACCTTCAAGATATCCCCAGAGAAAAAATTCTAGGGTCGACAAATCTGGCGCCCTAGGCGGCCATCTTACAACCCCATTTGTACCAATCCAGCGACCTGGAAATTCATTTTCTAAAAAGGTACTAACAGTCCGTGCATCATGAACCGGGGCACAATCTTGCTGAAGAAAAATATTTTGTAATTGTGCCAAAGGAATAGTATCTAATAAATCAGGAAGCGTATTTTCCAGTATCTCTAGGTACCGGTTTCCAGTAAGACTACCATTATAAATGACATACCTTATTTTTGTGCTAAGGATAAAGCAGGACACGCTAAATCCAAACACTGCCTTGTTGACCAGTATCTATTATTGTGTCGATTTAAAATACCTGCTCTTGAGATATATGCCTCGTCAGACCATATAACTCTTCTTTCGAAATTTATTTTGGTACTAGTCATATGAATGTACCAATTGCAGAAATCTATGCGACGCTGTGCATCTCCCGGGTGCAAATGGTGCAAAAACTTATATTTATATGGTTTGAAATGGTATTTTTTTTAGAATAATCTGCACTGTTTGACTTAGGTACTCCCACTTCATCCTCGACTTTTTGACAGGAAGTTGACGGATTGATTGCAAGGGCAGCTATTTGATCAGATTTACTTTTATTCTTGAAAATGTTCTCTTATCGGGCTGTCTTCGTTTTGGGTATCTATAAGGAATAAATGCTTATTCACAGATATATAGAGTATAGAACGACATATTCAAAATAAATTAAATTGAATTATTTTATTATACAGGGCGATGTAAAAGATGTTTTTTTCTTATCACTTATCAAGAAAACTGCTATTCTACTTTTCAAATATTTTAATTATAATTGATTTTATAGGAAATTTAGTGACATCGTATCTTTCATGTTACAGACTTGCTGCAATAATATGCTCTTTCATTACAAGCAAATTTTGGGCACAATTGTAACCTATTAGGAACGATAGGCATAATTTGAAATATTAATATTATTATTCTGAAAAAAAAAGGCACAAAACTAAAGTTTTATTATTATCTATAGTTTTGTTTTTCAAAAATACTGAGAGTCCTTCTACATCGGCTATCACTAGTTCCGAAAAGCCCTGGCACTGTATAAAAGAAACAAGCATGTCATATTTCTCCAAGTTTTCGAAATTCGCAGTCATTTGATATTTAATAAATGGATAAAGACAATATTTGATTAAAATAATTTAACAAGGACAAATGTCAATTAGTTTCTACAATGGCTTAACAGAATCTATACATTCTTTTGTTTAATCAAGTCATGGCCGCCTTATTTTATCTAAAACAGATCTTGAGTATTTCTAAGGGTTAAATTAAGTAGTTGTAAGTAAGTATTTTCAAACAACACAATTGTCAACCTTAGAAAAGTATTAAATCCAACGTCATTTGTTGTAAATAAAACATTTTTAGTGTATAATAGGTATATTTTTTTTTTTATTAGATTTCCTAAGTATTTCTGTTAGTTGTATTTCTGTTAGTTGTGTTGTCCAGGGTAAATACTAAATAGTAGGTATGTATCTTTGTTTATTGATTTATTGTTTAATTATGATATTATGACAAACTATGGTACAGATAATTCAGATTTAGAAAATTAACACACAATTTTCATGGCCTACTGGAAAAATAGATCAAAATTTCTTTAAATTGACTTTATTGTCGGTACCGGATTGAAATAAATATCAAGTGTGATATATTTTTGAAAAGCTAAAAATGAGCGGAAACCAAATATTAAAAAATATACAGGGTATCCCGTTTAAAAAAACCCAACTTTAGTCTATACCTCGAAAACGATAATATCTAGCCAAAAACTGACTACGCCATTGGATTCTACGCAAAAAACTCTATCGAAGTTAGTTTTCAACTTTTCGGTAAGTTGCCAGGCCATCGAGATACGAGGGGTACCTAAAAACGCAAAATTTTCAATTTCACCCTGTATCTCAAAAACGAAGAGAGCTAGGAAAAATTTGTTTGTGGCACAGTATTGCGAAAACCGCATCTCTCTATCTTCAGTAATAAGGGAGATACCCCGCAAAACCATCGAAATTCGGATACCCGTACAGTAAAACTAGGGTAATCGTGTACATTTAAAATAATAACTTTTTCATTCACTGATAGTGGAGAATTATTAGAACATCTTTTCGTTGGAATGAATGTCGCCATTTTATTAATTTTCTTATAATACTGTTAATAGTATGGCGTAACAGCAGATACTAACATGTTTAAAACCTTATTTTTTTTATTACCTGCCACCATTAGATACTAGCTTATTATGTATGCAATTAGTAACAAATGTAATCTACAGAGTAATAAAACCTCATTAGGTATGCAAAAGGATGGAGCAAAAGCACAGGGATTTAAAAGGCTCTTTATTATTATTTCTATAAACAAGGTTTACCTGCGTCTAAGGACGACTCCGAAATTCAGCCTACTATAATTAATTAGTTAAAAAATGTTGTCGTTTCTAAGAAGCTCTTTCAGCTCTGTAGTCGTAAAAAAACGTATACGAAAAATAAATTTTTTTTGAAAGTGGTTTCACCCCTTAAAGTAACCCTATACAAAAGAAAAAATTGCTTTTGTATGCAAAAAAAAAGAACGACATTTTCTGTATTTTATATGATCTAGAATTTTTTTATAGAACTTTTCTGTCCCTAGGGCTGCCCTGCATAGTAGAAAAATGTTTTATAAATAAGGAAATAAAAGAAACTTGACATATTTTACGATTTTTTTAAACTAGCTGCTTTAATATAAAGCATATTTTGATATTTTAGATAAATAGTTTATTTACAATAATTTTCTTTTCAGTGCAGAGTTTTACTTAATCTTCGGACTTCCCAGCCATTTGAAGAGGTTTTAGAGGATCTAGGACAAGTTTTAAAGATGAACGGTGCAAAGAAAATGCATACAGTCTCAGGCCAGGAAGTACGAAGTTTTTCTCAACTTAGAAATGAATTTGCCGACGTAGATACTTTTTATTTAGGTAAGCGGTTAGTTTATTCGTTAATGCAAGTCGCTTTTGGCTATTGCATTAGAAATTTAGTAGGGGAGAGTGGTCCACAGTGAGACGATTTCTACAAAGTTAATTTTTTTTTCAAAACTAATTATAGGTTTATTTAAGAAAACTGGTTCAGAATGCAACTTAGCCTTTATTTTACTTAAAAACATATGAAAAACTAAAAAAACTTAAATACTACTAATTAAGACACATTTATTTATAACCTTGCAAATTGTCTTACTGTACCCCATTGTGGTATACAGTGAGACTTAATGTGGTACACAGTAAGACACGGTTCACTGCACATCTAATTGGCCAAAATTAACCTTAAACTGAACACATTGGTTTTGTTTTCCCAAATAATGTTGGAACTGGCAAAATCATCACTATGTCTTGGGATAAAACACTAGCTACTTCTGGAATGGTTGGATAAAAGAATTTGTTTGACTTATTTCTTCTTCTCATGTAACTAATATCATATTCGGAGTCACAGGATATCTCACTTAAAATTTTGCCAACAAAATATCTGACGGACTTTTTCCCAGCGAACTTCACAACCACGTAGTCGCCGATTGTGGCATTCCTATCTAGTTCCTCAAATCCGGTTATAGGAGCATCCATTTCCACATCATAATCCGATGAGCTGGCATATGGAGGCTCTTCTTCGCCACTTGATGAACTACTTTCCTGTTCTATTACATTTCTTTTTACTACATTTGCTTTAGCTTTGCGTCTTTCGGCGCTCTTTGATTCCAACTCCATTTTTTCCGGAGTATCTGTGGGAATGAAACTTTTTCCACGCTTTCTGTTTTGAATTCGTTTTCTTTGAGCTGCTTTGGGGAATCCTCGAAACTCCTGAGGGGTTAAAAGTGTTTTGGTTCTGTTTAAGGATTTAGAGTTATCACAAGTGGCGGAGGCAGCATCAATATTTAAGGATTTGGATGGATTTATGATCGAAGATGTAGACGGTTTAGGACTATCTGTAACGCAGGTGAGATTTAAAGATGTGGACGGTTTAGGACTATCTGTAACGCATCCGTGATTTGAGGATGTGGACGGCTCAGGTCAGTCAGCCAGACGGTGTTGCAAGTCCCAAGCTACCAGGTGGTGCATTGCGAAGCATGTGCGTTTTGAAATGCACTCTAGGAAATATAATAGCTGGAGGAATAGTGTTTCCTAAGGCACTTATAAAGCAGCAAGTTGTCACCAACGACCCTCGTTCTGAACTAGTTACTTGACTTACTTGTTTGACTCCTTTGCATGCTATAACTTTTTTAGGTTTCTGAACGGTGGTCGTTCCGGTTTCGTCCAAATTCCAAACCCTGGAGCCATTAGCAAAATTTTCGTGTCTGCCTAAAACCTCCTTCAGTTTATTAAAAAACACTCCTACATTGTGTTTATTAAAGGATGTAGCACGTGAGAGGCTACACCCTTCTGGTTGTCTGATGCTGAGGGTGGGATGCCGTTTTAAAAACCCTCTCGTCCATTCTAAACCTGCGGATTTATTTTCAGACCATTTATTTGGAATCTGAATATTATTTTTTTTGCCATTTCGTATGCTAAACGACGACATCCCAGAGTTGAAATGCCGTAATTCATTTTTGAGCACGTCCCAAGGTAGTCTGCCAAAGCATCTTCTTGTTCTTTTGTCATAATTTGACGGCATTCATAGAAAGGCCTCATTTTAACATCATCATCACCGCTACTTCTTTGTTTCTTGACGTACCTAAATTAAAAAGATAGTGTTTGTAATACGAGTATTATCCCTTTTTTTCATTTTTACCTTGCTAAGGTCTGAAATGAAACGCCCCTTTGTTCCGCTGCTTTTCGCAATGGAAATCCTTCTTCTAAAACTAATTTTACGGCACTTTTCATTTGGTTCTCGGAAAATGTTCCTATGTTTGTTTTTCTTTTTCTATTCCTTGCGATTTTCTAAAAATATAAAATACGCTATATTACCTTACCTAATGTTCCAGCGCACGATGGGGCACACTGAGACGAGTCTCAGTCTGCCCCACCTAGGACTGTCTTACTGTGCCCCACAGATGCCATATTTATAAATTCACAATGTTTTTGTAAACTAGATTATAAACAAAAAGTGGTTCAATGGTAAATGCATGCACAAATAGCTTAAGTTTACTTACCGCAAATCTCAAAATTTAAAGTGAAGACAGATCAGAGTAACACTAATCAACAGGACGTATGCAAAATTTAGTTGTATGGTAAAATTAACACAAACAGTCTCCTGTACAGAAAAGAACAAACTAAATGACCCACGCGTTCGGTCGTAGATTCGACACGTAAAAATAAGTTTAGGCAAGGAGGGGCGTAAGCAGCGATGTTGCCATTGACTCAGAAGTCGTACTGTCTCACTGTGGAACATGTCTCACTGTGGACCACTCTCCCCTACACCCACATAACTTTTCCAGAAATTGATTGTCCACTTGATCAATACACCCGACGTAATTTGAATATTGCTTGGCACAAAGATTTGGAAATCACGTTTAATTTTTAGCTGCCAAGTTTCGGTCTCAGTAAATTATAATCATTAACATGACACGTGTCTTGCCCTTTCGAACATTAACAGACCTACAAACATCAGATAGAATCTTAGTTAATAATCACACTCACAAATCCGAAAACAATAATTTACAAATATAATAAAACACACTAAAGTACAAAAAACAAACAACTACAATATACATATTTGATCGACACTAAAATGAGGTTAAGGCTCACGTGAATAAATACTTAAGTATTAAAAAAGATGCATGACCCTAGCCGGGATCGAACCCCGAACCCTGAGTGGGAGGAAACAGTAAGTGCTTATGGACCACTGGATTGGTCAACGAAAATAGCCAAAAACTATATAAATTGGTGGATGAAATGAAGGTTGCCTACAAAAATTATTACATTAAATTGTTAAATAGTAGAGTTGGTTCGAAATTAAAAACGTCGTTAACGCAAGTGAGAATAGGACTTTTTATACCTTTGGTTATATCCATTTTTTCTAGCAGGTTCGAACATTCATGTAAAACATCAACGTCAGAAATGGAAAAATCATGACCTGACTCTAACAAGTGATTGGCAAAGCTGAAACAGTTTCAGTCACATCCGATTTTCTGAATTTGATGACGAGCCTCAAATGTTTTCTCACCCTTGCGGAAAATTTTCTACCTTTTTGTCCTACAACAATCGCGACAATTTAGCGCGTAAACCCGAGATTTGGACAATTTATCAGTTGTGTCCTTTGGCCTTACTAAATTTCTCTTGATGGTATTTACTGTTTTGAATGAAATGTTGATGTTTTAAAAATTTTTAGAAAATTTAGCCAATTGGAAATACAATAGTAATGCACTTGAAAATACTTGTCTCATCCCTAAGTTTTGAATGTAAGACATTATAGGGCATTTTGTACTTGTTTATACATTTATAATATAATTTGTTGATAGACTCCAAAGCAAAACCGTTGTTCATAGCAATCTGCATTATAATATCACGCTCCTTATTAAACGCTTTCCTTGAGAATGGTAAATAACACAACCGATAGAAAAAGAAGTTGAACGCGGCGAATTTACGTGTGTAAGGCGAGTTTGAAGCATACTGAATAATATTATCCGTGGATGATGCTTTCCGGTAAACCTTAATCTCTATTCGACTGTGTTTCCTTGATAGCAAAAGGTCAAGACACGGTAGTTTTCCTTCATCTTTCATTTCCAATGTAAACTAAATTTTAGGATGCAACGTGTTAACAGTCTTTCGACTGTTGTCTGTTGCCATTCCACGCAATGCAAATATCATCCACGTATCTTTTATAGGCTGTTAGGAAGGTGGCAAAATGACTTTTCATTTCACATCATTGCTCCTGCTCTTATTAATATGTGCTCCAAGTTAATATATGAAAATTGATAGTTTTACAAATAGAAAAATCATAAAAAGTGTTAGTGGTTTATTTTAATGCAGTTCTATCGTGAATTCCTTCAAAGAAACTGGAACAAAGTCTTGATTATTACTGAAATTTCACATAAATAAACTGCAATTATAACCGCCAAACGGTAACGTAAACAATTTAGATTGGAATGTGGGATCCATGTGGTTTAAACCCACCAATATAACTCCTGGTATTAAAGTTTGTGAAACACGCTGCGATAATCTATATTGCACAGTTGCCACGCTTTGCTCGTTATCCTGGTCTTAAAGACCGAACAACCACACTGAGTAGATAATAATAACAATAAAGATATCTATAACCTTATTCAAGGCTTGGTCAAGAAAACTGAAGATATTCAAAAACGAAACACTAATATTAAATAAGAGCTAGCAAAAGAAATCCGCAGCGTAAAAACTGAGGTTAAAACTGAACTAGAAAAAATTAGTCAGCAAAATTCAGCATTGAAGGAAGAAAATAAACCTTTAAAAGAAAAAATTGCAGCTATTAAAAGGAAACACAGAAAGTTCAATATAATAGTGACGGCTTAAAAGAAACAGATACAGATATACAATCATTCTTGGATTTGGTTGTACTGGGAAAATATAATATGTTATATTTTAAAGTCATTGACTTCTAATTATTATTATTCCAATAAATGCAAGTATCAACTCAGCAATTACTGACAAACGCCCAGCACAGTTTTTCTGAGAATTATAGACTTAGGTTTAGTTAATTAACTTGTAATATTGATGACTTCGCATTTTAATTATGTACGAATTAGAATATTACGATGCAATTTTAATAAATTAGATTAATAGAAACCATCAACGATTGCGTTTGATTTCGGTGCGCTAAGCAGAACATTACATGGCGACCCTGCCAGCTAAGAAAAAAAAAATGTTTTTTGGAATAAGTGTTAGATAATGTGTTGGTGAAAAAAAAAAGGGAGAGTGTAAAAAGATGGGAAAAAATCAGTCAAAGGAGGTAAAGGAAGAAATAATAATTGCTCAATCTGGAAATAGTGGTGGATCAACAACAACAGCAACACAAGGACAAGATAAATACGTATCCCTTCTTGAAGTCGCTGGACTAATAATTGCTGCTTTTGTAGTAACAGCAATTGGTTACTATTGTTATAGAAGATTCAGAAAAAATTTGCTAAAAAATATTAGAGCAGAAATAAGAAGAAGCCAAGAGTTAGTGTAAGAGAGAAGACTATTCACCCTGACGATTTTGGTTTCGATTTATCGGACCCATCGGGAACGTCAACTAGCACCCAAGCCGGGGCTGGCATCGTGGGAACGGGCTAGTAGTGGGCGCAATGCCGCTAGTTCGCAACGTTGGACCCGTCAGCTTCTACGAAAAGGTCACTAGTTCGCAACTTTAACCATCAGCTCCTAGCGGAAGGACTTCACTCAACACACATATTTGGAGGAAAGATGGATATAAGGTCAGATAAAATAAAAATTTATTTTTTTTTTAATTTAATTATTAAATGGCTAGTGTATTTGTAAGCGATTTAAATGAATTATGTCAAAATGCTAAAAAATTTTTTGCTAATGTTGGTAAAGAACCCGCAGATAGAAGAGAAAGTTTGGCCAGGGTTAATAAATTATTGACTGACAATGGGTTGTTAGAAATTAAGTTTCAGTCTTTAAAAATAGAATTTAGTAAGGTACAAAGTGAAATAGCTAATACTGATAAAGTTAAAAGTATTTTTAGTGAAATAGAAAAATATATTAGTGATTCTAAGCAATTACTCTTAAATAGGTTAGGTAGTATAAATAGGGAAATAAATATGACGGATAAATTCGATATAAGAACGGCAGCATCTCTGCTTCCATGTTTAGATGGTTCGGAAAATATTACTAATCAACTAATTGATTCTATTCAACTTTATAGCGATATGTTAGATAATGCTGGTAAATTGCTTTTAATTAATTATGTTTTGAAAACCAGGCTAACTCCAAGTGCAAAACTTCGTTTAAAGCTTAGCTATAATTCTATTGACACTTTAATTTCCGACATAAAGCAACATCTAATCCCAAAAAAATCTGCTGCCGCTTTGGCAACCGAATTACATAATAGTAAGCAACATAATAAATCTATAAACCAATATGGAAAATCGATTGAGGAGTTGTTTATTAATTTAACGTTGGCACAGGCAGATAATGACAACAATAAAATTGAAGTGTTAAAAGAAGTAAACGAAAAATTAGCTATAAACGCTTTTTCAAACGGCTTGAGAAACAACGAACTTCGCACGATAATTAAGGCTAGGGAATATTCTTCTTTAAAAGACGCCATAGTAGGTGCCGCTTCCGAGGAAGTACTAAAACCTTCAGATTCCTCACAATCTATTTTTCACATGCATCAAAGAAATTTTGGAAGAAATTCTCACAGGAACTCTAGTTACAGGGGAAATCGACCTTTCAGGGGAAATTTTAGGGGGCAATCAAGTAATAATAGACCCAGGAATATAAACAATAATAATTATTATGCTACGCGAAATTTTAATCATAATTACAATGGAAGCCTTCGAGGTCGAGGCACTAATCAAGGCCGTACTAATTACCGCGGTCATCAAAATCAAAACACTTATAATAGAAATTATGTAAATGTGTTAGATACGGAAATTATAGGCTCACAAATCCAACAGCAAAATGGGGAATCATCTAATCAGCGATTTTTTCGTACCTAAAAGTACAAAATATGTTAACTTAAATTTAAATGGTATGAATTTTGTGCGCGTGAGATATGGTATGAAAGAGTTATTTTTTTTATTAGATACCGGTGCTAGCATTAGTGTTATTTTTTATGAAACTTTAGATAAAAACGAAAAAATAGATATAGACAAAATAATCGAAATAAGAGGTGTAGGAGGTTCTATACTTTCTGGAGGATCAGTAAATTTAAATATTGCATTAAAGTGGAGCTTTTTGTCAAAAGATGCAATGATTGTCAAAGATATAAGTATAGTAATCCGAATAAGCAACCTTTGGTAATAACCTCTACATCATCTTCAGCTTTTCAAAAAATTTATGTTGATTTAGTTGGGCCAATAAAACCTGATATGAATGATAATTCTTACATTCTTACCATTCAGTGCGAACTAACAAAATTTATTGAATGTTACGCTTTACCAAACAAAGAGACACTCACAGTATCCAAAAGTTTTGTTGAAAATTTTGTACTTAGGTACGGTATTCCCCAAGAAATTTGTACAGACCAAGGAAAGGAATTTCTTTCAAATATTTTTCAAGAATCTTGTAAATTACTAGGAATAAAAACTTTAAATTCAACAGCTTACCACCACGAAACACTCGGTGCTTTAGAAAATAACCACAAGCACTTAGGGGCATATTTAAGGAATCATATTTCAAATTATGCAGAAAATTGGAGTGCGTGGGTGCCATACTGGTGCTTCGCGTATAACAATTCTGTGCATACCGAAACTAAATATTGTCCCTACGAACTTGTGTTTGGAAAATATTGTAAACTTCCATCAAACCTTGCTGAAAATAGTGATCCATTGTATAATTTCGATGACTATCCTAATGAACTTAAGTATAGAATTCAAACTGCTTGTCTAGATGCTAAAAATAACTTATTATTATCAAAGTACAAACGTAAGGAAAAATCTGACCAAAATTCTAAAAATATTGTATATAATATAGGTAGTAAGGTATTGTTAAAAAATGAAAATATGAATAATAAATTCGAACCTTTATACATAGGTCCATACAAAGTAGTAGAAGATAGAAACCCAAATTTGGTAATAGATGTTAATAATAAGCATGTATTGGTTCACAAAAATAGAGTTAAGATGTATTATTCTTAGTTAAGTTGGGCATTACATACACAAAAAAAAAATAATAATAATAGTAATAATAGTAAGTGTTTTACTTGGGTTACTATAATTAGGTTAAGATTTGTACAATATATTTTTTTTTTTTTGTTTTTTTTTTCTCGCTGGGAAGGTGTACTGGGAAAATATAATATGTTATATTTTAAAGTCATTGACTTCTAATTATTATTATTCCAATAAATGCAAGTATCAACTCAGCAATTACTGACAAACGCCCAGCACAGCTTTTCTGAGAATTATAGACTTAGGTTTAGTTAATTAACTTGTAATATTGATGACTTCGCATTTTAATTATGTACGAATTAGAATATTACGATGCAATTTTAATAAATTAGATTAATAGAAACCATCAACGATTGCGTTTGATTTCGGTGCGCTAAGCAGAACATTACATGGTAAATAACACCCTTAAGATGGACTGTCGATTTGGAGATAGAGATATCTATCGATTCGGGAAAAACCAAGAAGGAAAAATAAGAGCTCTATCTGTTGAGTTTGTTAGCTATAAACTTAAATTGGACATTCTAAATAACAGTACATTTTTAAAGAGTCTAAATATATTTTAAGCTAACCTAAAATCAATTATAGACCAATCTCATTAATCACAGGATTTACGAAAATGTATGGAAAAATTCTGAATGATCGAATTGAACATTTTCTTGAGAAACATAATAGAATTTCTAAGTCGCAGTTTGGTTTTAGAGCCAACAAATCTACTCATGATGCTATGATAGAACTGACCTCTCTTGTTTATAAATCTTTGGATATTAAACGACCGCCACTCGCAGTCTTCATAGATCTCGCGAAAGCATTTGACAGGGTTAGACATAAGGAGTTGTTGGGAGTGTTGAACGGCATTGGTTTTAGGGGTACTCCCTACAACTTGATTGAAAACTACCTCTCTGGCAGAAAACAACCTGTAAAGATACGAGACATTTTAAATTCTGAAAAAAACTATAGAGTACGGCGTACCACAGGGACCTGTGCTGGGGCCGGTACTGTTTAACATATACTTGAATCAGCTCCTTTCATTGGACATAGATGGGAAAGTAATCAGTTTTGCAGATGATACCGTGGTCCTATTTACTGGGAATACTTGGGATGATGTTAAAGCAAAAGCGGAAAGAGAACTTAATACAATATTTCACTTTTTACAAAGCAAATTATTAACTTTAAACGTACAAAAAACCTTTTTTATCCCTTTTACTTCTTATAGGTCCAACTTACCTAACTATGAACAATTAACTGTTCAAAATAACTGCAACTGTGTTAAAATGAAAATCAAAATGCAACTAACTGGAAAATATCTTGTTTCATATTTGGTAAAAAAAATAAGATCATTATTTCATAAATTTAAACTCTTTAAAGAAATATTCTCTCTTCATCATCTAGAAATGCTTTATCATGCCTTTAGGTAGTCCCTCACCTAAGCTATGGAGTATTAGCATGGGGTGGAGTCACCAATAATCACTTGGATGCCCTTGAAAAGGCTCATAAATGGATCTTAAAAATTATATTTAATAAAAATGATTTATATCCTACAGAAAATCTCTTTGCTGAGTTGAAAATGCTTGATTTAAGGCAGATGTTTTGTTACTCTGTGTTAATTAAGCAACATAAATGTAGAGGTGTACTAAACCAGATAGAGGACAACTACGGAACCAGAAATACGGATAATGTATATTACATTACAACCATTACACAAAGAAGTTTTCATTTCCTTGGACCTAGAATTTACATCATACCTTGTAACCCTGGATTTTCTCAAAACCAAGGTACAAGATTGCTACGCTCTTATTTAATAATAATTCTTATTACTGTTTTATTTTAAACTATTTCGATCACAAAAAGGTATCAAGATTACAGAAAGAAAAAGAGAGGAAAAAAAATGAGCGCCACCAATTTATAACGACTTAAATTGGAAAGCCCCTTGATCTTCGCGGCACTTGCTTCCTCTTGATACTTTAAAAGAAAAAGAGTGAGCTAAATAAAACACACAAATGAGGTTAAGAAAAAAATCTATTTATCCGTTACTGTATAAAAGAAAAATATAAACAATAAGTATGTTATCAGTTACGGCATAAAGAAAAAAAAGAAAACAATAAGTGTCACCAAATCCAGCAGCACCTGGAAATTCTAAAGCGCTCCTAACTTCAAACTAGGCCCGTGACATGGGATTAGTCCCGAGTCTTGAAGCTAAGTCCGTGACTTGAAATTGTCTGTGACTTGCAGTTGCAATTAGCCCCTGACTGAAATTAGGACTGTGACTTACAGTTGGCCCCTGACTTGAAATTAGGACCGTGACTTACAGTTGGCCCCTGACTTGAACCCTATCCAATAGGGTCACTCAGTTCTAGTCAAAAAGTGGTTTCACGAGCCAAGTACAAGGGCATGGAATATGGTGGTCTGGTCCAATCTTCAGGTCAAATCCTCTTTTAGAGAGATTTTCTAGCACGAAAAATAACACTCACAGTGCAAACTATAATGTGCCCAAAAAACTATTGCGGTGTTGAGGAAAAATCCCGCTAACGGATTTCCAAGATTTTCCTGGATTATTTCCTCAGACTCGCGCTGAAGACCTGTGAGTTATCTGCAGGTGACCAGAAAAGTGAAAAAATGTGTTCCCCCAGCTTCCTTTCCATCTAGGTTAACTAAGGTGGCGGAATACCATTGGCTAGAATATGTCAGGTGCTAACAACCTTGCCAAAAGAGCACATAGACAGAATAAAACAAGGATATGATTAACATGTTAGACAAGAAAAACGACGAAAAAAGATGCCTGCGCTCTTGATATGAGGAAGTACCGGATGGAGGGTTTCGAGAATAAGTTGAATGGAAGTCTTAGCCGAATAGATCCGAAAAGTTCCGAGACGACGCAATAATAACATTGACAGAAACAACTAACCTGAAATGGAAACGTAAATAAACAAATAATATTTAATTAATTACTCTAGTAATAATGGAAAAGGAGCACTCAGAAAAGTCAAATATTAGTCCGGAGTAGAGTACCAAAGAGTCAAAAAAATGATGTGCTAATGCAGGAGTAGTTAAATGCCATAAAAATGAAACGTAAGTTGAGTTTAATTTAATAGAATTTTCCCAACTGTATAAACTCATTATTTAACCATAAAACAGGAATTTATTCACACAATTATTAACTATTTATTTTAGGAAATGCATCAGACGCAGACGTAACGAAATTTCAGTTTATAATAGGCTCTAAGTAATTATGCAACTATGGACAAAAGTCGATCTGAATTTCGGAACATCAAACATTGATAAAAATTATAAGAAGGCTGTAGTTTATATAGTCTCAGAAAAAAAAAAGGTAAGAATATTAATATTGAATCGAGGAATACCTAACTTAAATGAAAATACCTTTATATGTTACATATTCACAGCAAAAGGGAACACGAATAATAAAATATAGATTTAAGAGAAAGTATAAAGTGGTGTATATATAGTATCTATAGTCTAAAAATAATCCTAGGTATATCTGAAAAGAAATATTTATCAAGGCAAACTTTTTTTTTTAATACAAGTATTTACAGTTCAGTATTATTAATACATAATATGGACTTTATATCAAAGAATTTATTGGGGTACTAATGATTTGGTTTTTTTTTACAGCGACAGAGGAGTTATACAAAATATACGCTCGAATCTAAAAATGCAGCATATCTAGCCAAGGAAAACGAATATCCCAAGACTTGTATAAAGGACTCGAAAACAGGTTTTCAAAATTAATAAAATTTAATTTATATCTACTCTGTAAAATATATGGGAAATAAATAGTTTGTCTAAAGTGCTATTTGAAGTTTTTCTTATACAGTATATAATTATTAAATTCGGCAAAATTAAATAAATCCGACAATTATATTTGAACTGTTTTTTTTTTGGCGACATCTATGAACGAACGCTAAACTTATACCATTTACTGAAAATTATTCATTTATATCTTGAGTTCAGATATAGGTACAAAATTAACTACTTATCGGGAGGTGACACTGTGTGTACCGAAATTTGCTGCAAAAGATGTTGAATTTATATTTCGCTTAAATATGAACAATGTAACCGCTTCTAATAAGAAAACTACTAAAATCTAAGTAAATCAAACCAACAAGGCGTACATATTAATCACTAACTTAATACTAAAGTAGTAGATTATAATATTAAATTAATCATACAATGAAATGCACTTATAACAAAATTAAACTGTTACAACCTAATGACTTAAAACTAGCAAACTTGAAGTTATTTAAAAGAAAAATAAAACAGTGGATAATGGATAGGGGCAGAATGTATATTCATGAATTAATTGACCTCAAGAATTCTTAATACATGACCTAATATTACTATTTACCGATAAGTATTAACTTAACACTTAGGAAAAATCTCGGCATAGACACGACACAACAAAAAATTGAAACAGATAACATAATTTAATGATCAGTTTAAGCCATAAAGTCATATTTGTTCTGTTTTTGCTTTTAATTATTGTTTTTATCTAGGATAAAACATTTTGTCTATTATTGTAAACTCATGTGGATAGTTAAATATAAAAATTTGAACGGGGAAGGCAACAAATAAGTGGCACAACAAACGAAATTGAAATAATTCGTAGAAAACACATCCTACAAACAATACATAAGCCACAAATAACCCTAGAAAACTATTTGGAAACCCAAAAGACAAAATCAAATTGGAAAACAACGGAGTATACAGAATTCTATGTCAGGTCTGTGGAAAGTTTTACGTGGGACAAACTAACAGCAAGAGTAGAAGAGGATATAGTATCAGAAACAAACAGACTTCTTCTGCTCTATATCTAGACCATGAAGAAACGGACCACAAAATAAATTTCGGAGGGTGTATGGAGATTGCCAATATAGAACATTATAAGACCAGAATAATCCGAGAAGCTATAGAAATTGGAAGATAATTTAAATAAAAGGGACAAATGATTAAAACTACCAATGAAAGACATTGACTTAATGATCTGTTTAATTTGATACTTGATGAGTTATAAAAATATGTATTTATTATGTTGGACAAAATGACGCATTATATTTTAATATGACTGCTAAAGATCTTACCTCCATTGCATGCGCGTAGTGTAAAACTAATATACACTTTGTGTATAATTAGATAAGAATATTAAGCATATCAGCAATATTTCAGTTATCATTTATCAATATAAAATTTGAATTAATTTTTAATACCAAGTATTTTTTGTAGGAATTGGCCCAGTGGGCGCAGTTGCCAATCCGGGGGTAATGCTATCTCCGGTTAGGAGAGGACGCTCAAGAGGTCCTCAAACAGCTATTGTAGAAGACCTCAGTAAACAAAGAAGAGCAAGAAGTAAAAGTAGGCCGAGGGCCTTGTATGCTCCTGAAAGTGAAATTGTTAGAACAAATGGTAAGTACTAGACAACAATCTCTGTGTACTACATATTTCCACTCTTATTTTTCTAAAAAAAAGCCATTTTCGAAAACGAAATATAGTACATTGCCTAGAAAGGGAACTGGACGTCATTAGATCTATTGTAACAAATAATGGCTACAAATTATCTGAAATTAACAGATACATTTTTAAAAAACGTTAACTTTTAACTATTCAACAAATACATCCTAAATTTAAGGATTACAATATAAAATATACAACAATTACATATTTTGGACCAATATCTAACAAAAATGTAAATATTTAAAAAAAAAATACTAAAGTTACTTTTCAATCGTCACAAAAACTCTCTAATTTGATTTTTAACATCAAAACAAAAATAAATAAGTAAAAAAGTACGATAGGTGCTATATAGAACAAAGAGGGAAAAACTTCACATACATTTCCTGACTCAAATATATTAGATGTATTATATTATAAACAAAAAAGTAGGAAATTGGATTGTTTAGCAGCAATAGAAATTTATAAACACCATAAAAACCTAAATGTTAACTTTTTAAATTCACAAACAGATGTTGGAAATACCACCCTATTAAAACTTTGACTCTAAAAAATATACAGTTGGTTTTCCCTAATAATACTAGTAGTACGAAACGGCAATCACACCTAGTGCAAAAACAAAATAAGTGACAGTTAATAAAGTAAAACCTGTTTTCATTTTTTTTTTTAATTTATTGTCACAAAGTAACTGACGACTCCATTATTCTTTGATTTTCTTTAGATTTATACCAAAATGTTACCATTACATCCTCACAGAATGACTTACCGACGGACCATGACTCGTAAAGATCTGAATCTCGAAGGGTAACTTTTTCATGATTACAACACTTCTGTCTTACTAGGAAAGTAAAAGCTGTTTTACATTGTTTAGAACACCTTTTTGTGTAAAAAATAAATTATTGTCTATTAATAGACAAGATTCCAAAATCTGGACACTGTAACAAACTTTTCTGTTCGTTACAATGTTTGGTTCAAAATTCAATTTAAACAAAATAATATTAACAATTTTCTAATTAATAGCATCAAATCACAATTTTACTGGACTAACAATTTCTTGGAATATTAAGTACCGCACCCATGGCACCGAAGTTATTATATCGATCCCGAATCAACAGATCGTAAATTCTCGCTTTGTAAAACACGTTCGAAGGAAATTTCTAGATTCAGATTTCGTCCGCCACATTTAAAATAAAATTTATACATATGCTTTTCAATTTTATGAATATTATTATAAAATGGTCCCTAATTGATTCTTTATTAGGTGTATCACATAGATAGTTGTATTGAGAAAATTTCCTGAGTTTTAGATTGATCAAATATTAACTATTAATTGGGTTTTTCATTATTAAAAATCTTAACTGCCAAAAATAGATTCTGAATTGGCGCCATGTTTTGGTGAGACATACGGATGTACTGTTTTTATGTAGTCCGATTCCATAAAACCGAGTGGGTCAGTCGTTTCGAGCTCTTTTGCAAAATTTCTATTGTTGAAAGCAAAGATGAGATAAGTTAGTTGGAATTTAGTTAATATTTTAACTTAGTCAGCCTAGATGCTGGATTAAATCCAATAAAATCTCAATTCAGTAATGGATTACTGCTTTCTTAAGCCATAACATCTGTTTTTTTTTTCTTTTAACATTTTTCCTCTTCTCTACAATTTTTTCCCTACCACTTTCAATTGTTTTAATTATTAATTGGAAAATGGATATTAAAAGTAAATAATCAATAAAATGAAGAATTTATTGCATAATTCAAATTAAAAGTGATTCCTGGGCGAGGAAAATTTAATGGTAACTGTTTTGTGGTAAATCTTCTCAATTCCTGGAGGAAGAAGTCCTTTTTTAGTACCGTGTGGTCATTTTTCTGGACAAGTGCTGTGTGGGCCAGTTCCAGGGTGTCATTGTTCCTGTTTTGGACTTGGGTAGTCTACAAGGAATGACGCCATAGCAAGGATATACTCCCGGACATATGTTGAAAAGATAAGTGATTTATAATTTTCTTATTTTTGCTTCTTTGGATTGGCGTAGTGGCCATGCATTAATTCATTAGGAATTACTTAATGCTTATTTGAAAACTACATACCGAAACCTCTCTTCAGTCCTCAATTCCTTCTTTTTATTAATTAATAATTATCTTCAAAAAATATATAAATGGTATAAATTATAAATTATTGTAAAAAAAAATATATATATATATATAAAAATTTTCGTCTCGATTTACGTAAAATTTAAACATATCTTCTTGATTTAAAAATATCAGATTTAATGTAGGTATAAATTATAACTTACACTGTGTATAAATATTGTCTATGTGGCATTGGTATATTTACTTGTAAAAATTATTCTATCTGTACTAAAATATTAATTTCTTAAAGATTCTTGGACATTTACATTTATCCTAATTAGGTATAAAATTTTTCTTTCTTATAAATTATGTGAGTGTATATTAAATCAAAGTATCATACTAGTGAGTAATACCATTGATATTTCACCAATTTAAATTTAAGATTGTGGCATTTTATTTCATGGTAAATTTATTGGGATTATGGAACTGAAATTTTGATTTTCTTTTCTATTGTAATTTTCCTCTAATATCAAATTGGACGTTTTGAATTAAAATTTCTCTTATTCTATCTTAATTTGAATTTATAATAACATGACTATTTATGATTAAATTTTTTCTACTTAAGAAATTTGCTTAAAAGTGTCTAGAATTATCTAGAGTCATGTTGTCATTTTAGAAATTTTGCATAAGGTCAAATATCAGCCGATGATAAAATTGAGTTTCATTGTTTGTTTGTTCAAAAAGAACTTCATAATATCAACTAATTAAATCAAATCAAACTGATTTAAGATCAGGTGATTAACTAATTAATATTCAACAACCGAACACATAATTGAGTTTCATTGTTTGTTTGTTCGAAAAGAACCTCATATTATCTACTGATTAAATTAAATCAAACTGATAAAAGATCAGCTGCTTAACTAATTGATAATCAACAACCGAACACATAATTGAGTTTCATTGTTTGTTTGTTCACAAAGAACTTCACATAAATAAAATTCAATAGTACTGATAAACGATCAGCTGCTTAAAAAATATTAAAAAAATCTAATTACCAACTAAATTTATTTAACTCATTTAATTTCTTTAGATCTATATGATTTTCTTATCCTTGCTGACTTAAATGGTAATTTATTATCTTTGTTAAATTGAATCGTTTGAATATTTTAACTTAATTTTATGAGAAAATGTACTTTCTAACCTTAATTTAATAATTAATTGATTTTTATGCATATATTGAGAAAAATAAATAACCAAATCTTTTCCAAAATATAAAATATAATCATTTCAATTGTAAGAAAAATTTAATTTCACTTCCACTTCTAAATTGTTATTAATCTATATATGTGGAAATTTATAAACTGACGTATGTCAGGTACTTATATAGTGAAAATTGAAAACAATATTAAAAAAAAAACACAGTCCAAGGAAAAATAAATTGGTAGTTACGTGATTTTGTTTTTCATTTATTTAATTTAAGTCACATTAGCACATATTTTATCTTTATTTTTTATTAAATATCTAAATCTAATTATTTTAAGTTGCTCTCTTCTTTTATTTTATATCTGTATATCTTTCTTCTTCGAGCTCCTATAGCTCTGGCGCCCATAGCCAAATTATAAAAAAAAACTTTTCCAACGTTTGTTAAGTTCAATTAGCCGGAGTATTTTACATTAAAATTATAATCTTATTAAGTTGCTCTAAAACATCAGCTATCCGAGTCGAACTTACGATTTTTTAATAGTTTTTCTTAGTGATCTTAAGAGTCATTTAACAAACATAAAAATATAAAAAAAGCACTAAAGAAAACTTTATAACACTTGGAAATAAAATTGCCAATAATCCAAGGGTTTATTGCTTTCTATAGTTCATGCGAGTCCAGGTTCACATGTCCCCAATAGGCATGATCGAAGAATGCGTAATATGAGTTATTTTGTCAATATAAACTCATATTTTACCATAAAATGGAGCTTTTCAAAACTACTGACCGATGATTTTTGCCGTGTTTGTAAAAAAGTAAATAATTACTTCGCACTTTGGACATATCAGAGTAGGAGAAGGGTAACTCGACTCCAGATTCGTTCAATGAAGTAGTTAAAATGTAATTAAGTACTTTTGAGGACAATTCGTATAATTCTCAATATTAGATTTTTGGAAATACCTGAATCAGTGCTGTAAACTCACTTAAAACTTAAAATCATTCAACGTGTGTTTAACTTTATAAAAGTGCTTTGTTATTATTTATGATATTTTTAAAAATATTTTCTGTTATTATTACTTGTTTCAAGTTCTGAACTTTCATAATTGTACCCAGTACCGTAAAAACTATCATTCCTATTTATTTTCAGATTATACGTTACTAGAAGTCCTAAAAGAAGAACCAATTAGAGTAACTATTAAAGGTCTGAGAAGGACATTCTATCCACCAATTCACCATGCTCCTATGGACAATACACCACCAGAGAAAAAGGCTTTATTAGAATGGGTGTATCCTTTAACAGTATTGTTATCGTAAACATAATAACAGTGAGACCCAACATCTTGTGCTGTTTCAATCATAAAATCTCTCCCACAAAACGCAACGCTGAAAAGTTATGATGACAGACTTCTTTTCTTTTTGCCGTTGAGATAAAACAGCAATGGCCATGAGCGTAATATTAGAAATATGTATTTTTTAACTCATTTGTGTGAAAATAACCAACTGCTCATCCTTAGTTATCATAGTGACCTCAGATGTACTGCAGAGCACCCTGCGCCCTCTTTAATTGCTTTATAAACGACATAACTGATTCACTAAGCTACTGCAATTGTCTCTTATATGCAGACGACCTCAAAATTTATCGAATGGTTGAGAACTTGATGATTCCCTTAAAAATCAACATGATATTAACAGTTAACTTTTGTGGTGCTACAAAAATGGCATGCAATTTAATATTAAAAAAATGTCACTCAATAAAATTTTCTTGAAAGAAGGAACCTATTAGGTTTTCCTACAATATTGGTGATAATGCTATTGCTTCAGTTAATCAGGTGAGAGATCTGGGGGTCATTTTTGAGAGACTTTATTGACTTCTCATGACTAAAAACGATATACTGCGCATTTTCGGTATGTCCTCGACTATGCCTGACCCATTTGGTCACCTTATTATGCAACATATAGTAACCAAGTAGGGCAAAATACAATAGTTCTAACCGTACTATACCACAACTTGTTACGTTCTGGACGCGCGTTTCGCTAACCAAGTTAGCATCATCAGCAAATGATATAGACTGTTTATATCATCTGCTGATCCGCGTCCAGAACGTAACAAGTTGTGTAGCGTGGTTAGAACTCTAGTATTTTGATCTATCTTCCACCACAGGTTCCAGTGTTAGGACTTAACTCGTAACCAAGTAGAAAGAATCCAAAATAAATTTGTCAATTTTGTTACTTTTAAGAAATGCTTTCCTTTAGATCCCGTGAATCTGTACTATATATAGGTCTCTTGGTTGCACCACGTACAACTAAATATAAACAACTGATTCTGAACAAATTCAATGTGTTGTATCATCGCACTAACTCTAGCTATAACTCCCCACTCTCAAGAATGTGTCGGGAGATGAATAACTGATGGAAAGGGTAGACATTGATGTCTTTAATGTAAGCTTTAGAGTTTTCAAGTCAGTAATTGCAAAATCCTTTCTTTAAGCAACCTATTATTATTTTTTTTTAAATCAAGTACCCGAATTAGTGAATTTTATTGTGATTGCATCCTTGTTTTCTTTATTGTAACATGTTTGTTGCTGTTACTGTTTTAGTGAAGTTAAGAGTTTTTATTAAGCATTACTTCTCTTTTATATATTGATTATATACTGATAATAGTTATATCCGTAAATAAACATTTACTTATTTACAAGGTAGTTGACAACATCCTTTCGGTCAACCAAATCGATCACACGACAATAGACCAAACAAATAATAATTCTGATAATGTATGATTGCGTTCAAATGAAAACAATTCCGTCTTCCTGTTATTATGTCTATGATTGTTATTATAATTAGCTAAGAATATTTTTTTTTAAATGTTTATTATAGAATTTTAAAGAGGCACAAGGTAAAATTAAAAAATGTATGAATACTGGAAGAAAATTTATTATAAATCTCTTGTTGGTTAGATCATCGTATAAATGCTATTAATAATATATAGTTATAGATAATTATGTTTAAAAGAATTGTGCAATATTTTTTTAACGAAATTTTAATAGGTACGGTTATAGAGGGACAGATTCACGGAAAAATCTTTGGGTGCTTCCAACAGGAGAACTTTTGTATTTCGTAGCAGCAGTCGCTGTTATGTTCGATCGAGATGAGGAAACTCAGAGGCACTACACAGGACATACAGAAGATATTCAATGGTAAAATAGATTTTCAATTTGAGCATCTGATGACACATGTAATGTGTGAAATGAAAACAGAAATTGTAACACAAGCTGAACCAATTATGTCGGTCATTTTATCAAAAGATAATTAGATTTTATAAATACATTTTGTATTAGTGACCGTTGTCAAAATTCTGCTTTTTATCATCTGTTTTACAATCACGGGGGAAATGCAAAAATGTTTCCGAGACCAAAATAGCAAAATCCTACTTATTTTATTATACTAATTAACAATCTGTCATGCAAAATTCTCAGTTGGCCCCGGTTTTATAGATCCATGCTTATTATGATAATTTACCTATCTGCCCTTAATGTATGGGAAAGTTCGAACATTAAATATTAAATTACCTGGATTTATAATACCAGGTGTACTTTATAAGGGGCTTAAATACATATAACATGAATCCTAAATTGTTAGTTAGTTAGTTGCATTTCAACCACCAGTTGATGGAGGGCTGTTCGTTTGAGAAATTAGAGAGTGTTGAGCAACATGTCGCGAGTTTATGTAAATAAATGTTATACATATGATGAAATGACTTTTGTGAAACAAAAACAAAAACGTACTCTTAGCCCTTTAGTAAAAAAGGCTTACCGCTTGTGTTTTGCCTGCAAAGTTAGAGACCAGAATAAAAATAAAGCTTGCCACTTTATTTTTATTCTGGTCTCCAACAAATGTGCGCCCAACATTCGCGACTGGCTAAGTGGAGAAAAGCGTAAGATACCCTTCGCTGTTCCTATGATGTGGCGATAACGGAAAGACCACGTTACTGGCTGTTACTTTTGCTTGACACCTCCCATCAAAAAAGGCTTTTCGGAGTAAGAAAGGCCTGCGATACAGTATCCAAATTTACAATCCGCCATACTCCCGGTGCCTCATAGTGACGAATTGCCTGTACCTAATCCACCTTAGGAATATACCCATGATTCTGGTGATGATCAAGAATTGCCAAGAAAAAAGCAGAACTATTGGCCTCTCGATTGCAACAAAGGATTTTACTTCAAGATGAAATAAAAATGTGCGTGTACCGAAGCCATCAGAAAAACCTAACACCATTTTTTAACATGGAAAACAATTTGGTACTCTATAGGGACATTGAGGGATTAATGGCAACTTTAAATTTGGACTATGATCCAAACGACTGGAGGCTTTTCATTGATTCCTCAAAAGTAAGTCTTAAAGCTGCAGGGGCGTGCAGCCCACGGAAGCAAGGGAAGCAGTGCTTCCCCAAAATAAATTACAAAACATCTTCTAAAATGTAATTTTTGTAATAGGAAACCATTAATTTAGTTTATATTAAAAATGCTAAAATATTATCTTAATTATCAAGCTCATAATAAATGCGGCCTTGACTCCGACTCAGCCACAATAGAATATCGTATAGAACCTATGCAGGCCGCTAGATTTTCTGCAGCCTTGTCCTTTATGATTGATTTCCTGTGAATCGAGACAGAGGTTATTGAACTTTCCACCTGTTTGCAATTTTTGCATTTCAGTAGCGTGCTTTAAGTGGTGGCGGAAGCTATCGTTGGAGTAGGTTCTTTGTTTGAACGGCTATTCGTGTGTTGTGTAATACGTACGTCGCGTCGTGCATAGTGCGATATGGAAGACAATAATACGGACGTGGATATGCAAATACCGTCAACTTCGGCTGTCGGTAATAACGTTGAAAATGTTGGAGAATTTAGTAAGAAAAGTGTGCGAATGTGTAGTGTGTGTCTTAACAATAAAGAGATTTTCAACATTAAACTTCGCTGATAAGCTCCAAATAATTTCCAAAGGAAGGGCAAAACCGCCTATGAAAAATTTAACCACAAAAATGAAAAACTGTATCAGACATTTTTATCCGGAAAAACAATACGAAGAATTTAAATGGCTAACAGGGTGTGAAAATATAAGTAAATTATTTTGTTGGCCATGTTTTACTTTTTGAAAATGAAAAAGGTCTCTGGAATAAAACTGGTTGTTCCGATTTAAACAATTTCCATAAAGCTGTAAAAAGACACATTATGTCCAAAGCGCATTTGCAGGCCGTCATAAAAGAAAAAGTCTTGGCAAAACCAGAATTGAAAACGCCCTTAATAAACAGTTGGAAATTAATCACCGCCAACACAATGAACTAGTCGATAAAAATAGACAAATATTGAGAAGACTTATCGATGTTGTTTCTTTTCTCGGACAGCACGAATTGGGATTTAGAGGTCATGACGAAACAACGGTTTCTTCAAATAGGGGAAATTTTCAAGATTTACTTACTTTAATGGCTAAATATGATGGTTGCTTAAAAAATCATTTAGAGCAGTCTAGCGTTTTTCGCGGAACGTCGAATCGAATCCAGAACGATTTAATTTCCGCTGTTGCAACCATTATTCTAAAAATAATTAAGCAGGAGATTGGCGAGGCGCGGTTCATTGCTATTTTTCTGGATGAAACAACTGATATCACTAATTTTAGCCAATTATCTATAGTAATACGCTACGTTAAAACCAGTCGGAAGTATTCGAGAGCGATTTTTAGGTTTTAAAAATGTGTCCGAAAATCGTACAGCAGATGCATTATATACCGTAGTTTATAACGTTACTAAAGAAATTAATGGAGAGAAAAAATTAGTTGCTCAAAGCTATGATGGAGCTGCAGTGATGGCAGGACAATTAGGGGCCTGCAAGCTAAAGTTCGAGCAACTTTTTCAAGTGCTGTGTTTGTCCATTGTTTTGCTCATAAATTAAATTTAGTTTTATCCCAGTCCATCAATCACATTAAAGAGTGTAAAGTATTTTTCGTTACTTTAAGTGGCATGGCTGCTTTTTTTCCAAGTCAACAAAACGTACACAAGCTTTGGACTCCATTGTCCACAAACGATTGCCCAAAGTAGCTCCTACTAGGTGGAACTATAATGGAAGACTTGTGTTAACAGTATCTGAAAATCGTGAATCACTGATTGAACTATTTGAGAATATAATAGAAAATAATGAAATGTGGGACTAACAAGCAATAAATAGTTGGAGGGGGTTTTTGAACTGTTTGAAACGAGATTTTAATTTTAATTATTTGTTGAACATATTTTCAGAAATATTTCCATTCTCGGACAATGTTTTTAATATATTACAAACTAAAACAAATGATATTGCTTTTTGCCTAAAAAAAGTGGATGATTTTAAGTCCATGTTAAGCCAAAAAAGAAATGACTTTGACCTATTTTGGGAGAAAACGATGACGTTAAATGTAGAGCCACAAGCCAAGCGTCTTCGAACAGACAAGGTGGGAGATGTTCAAACATCATACAGACGCCTCTTTTATGAAATAATCGATCAAATTCAGCAACAAATAAACTATACATTTAAAGGTTTAAATGATTTTAAAGTCCTCGAGCTCTGCAATTTTGATGCATTTAAAGGAAAAACTTTTCCAGAAGATGCGTTTAAATCTCTTCTTCATTATGGCCAGTCCTTCGACCGAGTGTTACTACGATCTGAACTAAAAGTGATTTACGAAACTGACGACATTAACGCTAAGGATGCAATTTTTAAAAGACAAGGAGCTGGAAGATGCCTACACCGAAGTGTCGAAATTGTGTGAATTAGTATTGACAATACCTGCCACAAGTTCATCAGTAGAACGTAATTTTTCAACACTTAAACGTATAAAAAATTTCGTGAGAAATTCAACAGGGCAGGAGAGACTTTCGCATACATCGCTGTTGTCCATTGAAAATAAACTTCTCCAAAATATGTCGGAGCATCGACGTTTTTATGATGACGTCATTGACGTATTTGCAAAAAATAATGGAAGAATCGAATTACATTACAAATAGGTAAGTTTCTAAAAATTGCTTCCCTTTCTTAAAATTTCACCGCACGCCCCTGTAAAGCTGTGTTACTACATAATGGAAAAAAGTTCAGTACCAATTGGTCGTGCAGTCCACATGAAAGAAACGTAGCAATTTGTAATTGTTACTGGAGATCAAACAATATGAAAGAATGAATGGCAAATTTGTGAAGATTTAAAAGTAGTGGCGGTTTTGCTTGGAATGCAGCTAAATTATTCGAAATACTGCTGCTTGCTCTGCGTTGTTGTAGAGCACGATCGGATCACTACAGAAAAATAACATTTAGCCACCGAAAGAGGCTTTTGAGCCAGGAAAGGAAAATGTAACCAGCACGCCACTAGTTCCCCCTGAAAAGGAGTTACTACCACAACTTCATATAAAATTGGGACTTACGAAAAACTTTGTGAAGGCCATGGACAAAGAAGGACGTGCTTTCAGTTCATAGGCGCCGGAAGGGGGGGGGGAAACAAGGGCACTTGCTCCCCCCTGGAAAAACCAAATACGAATATCAATCTTGACTTTTTTTATCTCCGCATTTCTATATTCTAAAACTAAAAATAATATAGAATAGGTATTAATATTTCCTGTCATTATCACCATTTAGTTTAACAATAATTGTATAGCGTCCAGTCGATACACATTTTTTATACCGCCCAATTTGATTTGAAAACTTCATAATGTTAAAAGATTTGTTTACATCTGACAACACCGCTGCCTATACCTTTGATTCTGTTTGCAATTGCTCCTCAATGGCTATTCGACCATTCGTAGATTCTTGCGAACAATTCCCGCTTAAAGCATATATTTTTGTTGTTATCTAAGTTAGAGTCGGTCGATTTTGTTTTGAGTATCCTTTTTCATGGCTTGGGCATTTGAGCAAAAGGTAAGTTATAAAGGTTTGCATGCATTAACTCAGTAGCTGCTTTTCGGTAGATGCCGTTATGTAGTAAACATTATAAAATCCCGTAAGAAATACAAATGAAATTTTTCTTTATGATTTTAACATGTCTCACCTAATCTCCTGTTATTATTATCGTACATTCATGCACTGGAAGGATGTTTCCGAAAACGAAAAAAGACAAACGAGGAAACGTCAACAAAATAACATGGAACATGCTTACCGCCTGTCGCGCTTTCCGAGTAACGGTTGCAATGTTGTCACGTATGTCAGACTTTATTTAATTAACAGATTGATTTAAGAAGAATTTTACGAATCTCGTTTGATCTTAATGTAAAACTTACTAAAGTTTTCTTGATATTTCTTCAGTTAACCAAATTAGAAATTGAACACGAATCAATATGCCCAAATAAATTGGTCTGCGGAGGACGAACCTCACGAACACCGCAGAATAATTAATTTTGTGTTTACGGGGCTCGCAGGTAGTACAATAAATTGAGCGCTTTTTGATAGAATATGCTTTTTGATAGAATATGCTTATTGAATAATTTCGAACAGTATGCTTTCAATATCATATCACATTTTTTTCATTATTTTTAGAACTATGGATATCAGAAATTTGTTTAACAAACGTTCTACTAACAGTCAAAATATCCCACAACCTAAAAATTTAGAAGCCAGCCTACCTATTTCTAGTACCTCAAATACTCATATCGTTGAGTCACCAGTAGTAGTTAGTCAAGATTTGGAGTTAATAGATTTTGGTGTTGAGTTAGAGCGTACTATATCTAGTGTTGGTGAAGATACTGGTATTCATCCTTTAGATATAGGAAATTTTATTGAACGCTATGCGAGTATTTCTGACGAAACGAGATACGCCTTATTGACGCGACATTTCGTTCATGATGCCAGCTACAATTTTAGGAGGGATTCGAATTGAAAACGAGTTTTCCGCTATGAGTGGCTAAAAAGCTATTACGTATTCCAGTAAACTTAAGGGTGGAACTTCAAAGACCTTCCTGAGAATGCGAAAAAGCATATGTCCTCTGAGTGGCATCGTTCCTCAACGTTGAAAGCTATAAGTTTTCAAAATATTATGGAGCGTAAAACCCATTGCGTTGCCGATCAACTTAATAGTTTTGAAAGGGAACAAATTGAATCTAATAGGAAAAAACTTGTACCAATTATTTCAACAATAATCTTTTGTGGTACCCATGACTTACTTCTACGTGGTAAAACATCTGGAAACTTTGATGACCTCCTAAATTTTAGAGTTGAGTCCGGAGATTTAATTTTACGTTAGTCATTTGGAAAATTGTGCAATAAATGCGAAATATACCTCTCACCAGACCCAAAATGATTTGATTAAAATTTGTAGTGATATTATTCGAGAAGATATTGTGGTAGAGATAAACGCTAGTGAGGGATTTTCGCTATTAGCAGATGAATCTGCCGACATTGCAGGTGCTGAGCAGCTTTCTTTAGGAGCAAGATTCGTCGATGGAAAGAATTCAATTCGAGAGGAGTTCTTGGGATTCACTCAATTAAGTTCCATGAATGCAGAGGGTATATCAACTGCTATTTTAAAGAGCTGTGAAGAATACGGCTTAAACATGCAAAAGTTGATAGATTTATGTTTTGATGGTTGTGCAACAATGGCGGGCCACGAAAAAGGAGTGCAGAGGCTAATTCGTGAAAAATATAATAAGGCCACGTTTTTCCACTGTGCGTCGCATAGGCTAAATTTAGTGGTTAATGACCTAAATAAGATCCAAGATGGGCAGAATACTGTAGATAATATTAAAAAAGTAATTACATTTTTCAGTGATAGTCCGTATCGAAGAAAATATGTACCCAAAATTCCTCTATTTTGTGAAACCCGGTGGTCCGCAAAATACAAGTCCATTAGAATATTTTCAGAAAATTTTGAAGAAATAAAAAATGCTCTACAACAGTTGGCGTACACTAGGGAAATAAATTCAGAAACTCGTGGAAAAACAAATCAATTATTACCGGCAATTTCTATGCCTAAATTTCTTGTGTGTATGTAGATAATTTCACATTATACTGCCAAATTAGAGCCGATTTGCAATATTTTACAAGCAGAAACAATAAATCTTTTATCTACCAAAACGCATATCCATACACTTTTAACTGTCTTGAAGCAACGCAGACAAATATTTTAAAGATATTTTTCACGAATGTGCAATGTACGCAGAGAAGCTTGACATCAAAATAAAAATTCCTAGATTGGCTTCAAAACAAACACAGAGAGCAAATTATTCCACTGGTTGTGTATAGGATTACTTTCGTTTCTCCTTGTTTATTCCATATCTTGATTCGATTATACAGTCTATTGAAGTTCGATTTTCTCAGGAGACAGATGATGCATTTGCACTGTCTCTTCTTCACCCAGAACTAATTATAAAAGAAATCAAGTTTATATGGAATTGACAATTTATAGGTTGAAACCGAAAACTTGGAAAGAAATGTGGGATCTTAAACACGACAACTTAGAAAATGAATTAGATATTCAATTATTAGGTAAAGACTATTGCGAGTTTTTTCCAAATATTAAAAAAGCGTTACAAATTTTCTTGGCTTTACCTCCAACCACAGCTACAATTGAGAGGTTATTTAGTACACTCAGACGCGTCAAAACCTTGTTAAGATCGACAATGCTTGAAGATAGGCTTACAGGGCTTTGTATGTTTAGTGTTCATCGGCAAATGGTGAATAATAATAAAGATTTGTTTATAGAAAAAAATTCTAAATCGATTTTCTCAAAATAGACGAAATTTGATTTTTCTTTTCAATGACTAAAAAATATGTCGTTATAGTAGATAGTTTTCTAGTATTATAATATATTATTGTTTGTTATTTGCATATTTGAAAATAAAAATCTAAATGATTTATTAGCAAATGGTTGCATAGACATTTTATTACGTGTCAATTTTCTTGTAGGGTAAAGTGGGCAAATACCGGTCAGGTGGACAATGCCGGTCAGGGCTTTAAAATATTTATTGTTGAATTTGGCAACAATGCAATGTGCGCCCAAGCGTGCCAGCTGTCTCGTAATTCTCGACATCCGATCGATAAACAGTTCGCGCTAAAATCTTGGTTAGTAAAGGTAACCACGTGTTTTGGGCAATTCTGATGTAAGATTTACGGTAAGTGAAATAAGACTTGGGCATAAAATCTTCACTCTTTTTATAAAAGCTCAGTTGTTACATAAGGTTAACTATTTTTCTTTCGTTTCGTATAAAAAAATAGAAAAGAACACGTTTTTTTAATTTAAAAAAAATACGCAAAAGGAAAATTGTCACATGTGGACAATACCGGTCAAGTGACCGACATTGCCCACTACTGACCGGCAATACCCCAATAGAGTTAATTAAAAATTAAAACAAATATACATAGAGTATATTTGTTTTAATTTTTAATTTATGTTTAATTACAGATGTCACGAAATCGAAAAAGACTAACAGCCAAAGCAAAATGGACCAAAGATAATTTAGAACAGGCGATAGAAGCAGTCAAAAATGGAACGAGTATACGACAAGCTTCAAAACAATATAAAATTCCATTTTCAACGCTTCAAGAGAGGATAAAGAACAAAAAAATAACAGCACCTACAATGGGAAGAAAACCTGTGTTTTCAACCGAACAGGAACTGGAAATAGCCAATCAAATTAAATACTTGGCTTCCATTTTTTACGGTGTTACCACAAAAGAACTGAGAAGGTTTGCTTTTGAATTTGCCGAGAGGAACCACCTCAAACATAACTTTAACGCAACACTAAGGCTGGCTGGAATAGAGTGGCTAAGAAGTTTCATCAGACGCAATCCTACCATATCGGTGCGAAAAGCTGAGGCTACTAGTCTAAATCGTCTGACCGGTTTCAACAAGGATGAAATAGCTAGGTTTTATAAACTGTTGGAAGAAGTGATGTCAAAATATAGCTTTTCCCCTAGCAAAATTTATAACGCAGGTGAAACGGGCATCACAACTGTTCAGGACCCAGGAAAGATTCTGGCAACCAAAGGGCAAAAGAGAGTTGGTTTGGTAACTAGCGGAGAAAGAGGCCGAAATATTACAGTCATGTGTGCCATGAATGCTGCAGAAAGAGATTAAGCCCTCTCCTGGAAAAAGGTGGACCTGTAGAAGCTCTTTATAAATGTACAACTAGTGGCTGGATCGACGAAAATATTTTTTGTGACTGGTTAACGCATTTCAGAAATTACGCTAAACCCACGAAAAACGAACCCGTTTTATTAATTGTGGACAACCACTCCAGTCACATTTCTTTGAAATCGTTTAAGTTTTGCAAAGAAAATTATATCGTTATGCTTTCAATCCCACCCCACAGTTCACATAGGATACAGCCATTAGATGTTGTTTTCTATGGACCCCTTAAAGCCGAATATAGAAACCAGTGCAATTTATTTATGAAAACGCAGTTGATGAAAAGTATCACTCCGTACGATGTAGCTTCCTTATTCAATAAAGCCTATTCAACTGTGGCCACAATCAGCAAAGGAGAATCTGGATTCAGGAGCGTTGGTATCTATCCTCTTAACAACAAGGTTTTTGATGAACAAGACTTTTTGCCTTCCGCGTTGTTTAATCAGAACGAGGACTTCATTGCCGTACAAGATAACGAAGCTGATATATCCATCAGTAATGCACCCCAAGCTGTAGCAAGCAACGAGCCTCTACCTGGGCCTTCTACAAGTAAACATCAACAAGAAATTCCTTCAACTTCTACCGGATTTCTCTCTTTTCAACAAATTCTTCCCGTGCTTAAACTAGCAGAGAAAAAGAAAAGGATAAGCAGACAAAAACAACACGCGAAAATACTTACAGCTACACCATTCAAGCAAGAGTTGGAAGAAAGGGAAGTCAAGAAACAGGAAAAGGAAAGGAAGAAATTAAAGCTACAACCTTCTAAAATGGATCAAGATAAAAACAGGGATAATTTAAGAAATAAGAAACAAACACATAAAAGAAAATTATTTGACGAAAGCTCATCAGATTCTGATGTGGATGTTCAATGTGACGATAATGAAGATGAAGATATCGATGAAGATAGATGTTTGATTTGTAATGATTATGGAAAAAATAATGAAGAGTGGTACAGATGCACCCTATGCGGCAGATGGGCACATTCTGAATGCAGTGGATGGGACACAGCAAGAGGATACATATGTGATGAATGTCAGCCTTTTTCTTAGAATGATAGCCTGTTTTTTTTTTCGCTTCAACTGTTTAAAATTCAAGTTTTGTTCATTTTTTAGTTGTTAAAGTAAATATATCCTTTGTAGCCTGTTTTTGTTTCTTTTTCAACTATTTAAAATTCAAATTTTGTTCATTTTTTAGTTGTTAAGGTAAAGATATTCGTTGTTCTTAATTATATGATATTTTTTATTTCAATAAACGATATTTTCGTAAAGAAACAATTATTTGCAGTTTTTTTCATTATTCTTAAAATATTTTTCTGCATGACCGACATTGCCCGCATATGTGACCGGCATTCCCCCATATGTATGACAATGCCAGTCAAATCCACATTTTTGTTTTTTTTGTTGTCATGAAAGTATAGAAAGCATTTTTAAAGACATTCTCATAAAAAAAGTTTGCAAGTGCACTAGAGATTGCTACCTTAAAATCATTTGCCATTATGGCTTATTTTTGTGCTTAGGAGCGAGACTTTTCTTAAGTGACCGCCATTTGCCCACTTTACCCTAATTCATAAAATTACAATTATACATAGTTATTGGGAATTACTCAAGACAGGATTTTACATATTATTTTAGTTTGCCCCCCCCCCCTGAAATTTGGCCTTTCGGCGCCCATGTTTCAGTTATTTAAAAGAAAAGTTCCCTAGAATCAGAGTCGCAAAAATTAAAGAAGGAATATTTGTGGGTCCACAGATTAGGAAACTTTTCGGAGATGCGCAATTCGATTCCATTTTTGAAGACAAGGAAAAAGTCACTTGGAAAGTCGCGAAAGGAATGCCTTTAAAATGGATACAACACATTTTTTGGGAATCATAAAAGCAGAAAACTATAAAGACCTGACTGCCCAACTTCTTTTGTGTTACCAAAACCTAGAGGGTGTAATATGTCGTTGAAAATTCGTTTCCTGGATTCGCATCTGGATTACTTTCCGGTGCTGTAAGTGACGAGCACGGTGAGAGGTTCCATCAGGATATTTCAAAAATGGAAAGAAGGTATCAGGGAAAATGGACTGTCAGATGTTAGCCGACTACTGCTGGACCATTACGAGAGATGCCCCAGAGGCTGCTTTCAAAAGGCAGGCTAAGGAGCGCAAAATAAATGTCTAAACTTTAGATTCAATGATAAAAATGTGCTGTTTAATTGGTTTTGTTGAAACAACAATATATTGTTATTTGTATTTTGTATGTTCATTGTATATGCCTATAAATTAAAATTTTTTAACAAATAATTCAGATTTTTTTTCGAGCTAACTAAATTCTTTGATAGGTATTAGATGTTTTTTGCCAGCCAACTAAATTCTTTAATATTATATTAAAATTCTAGAATAAATATTAAACTGTATTGATGGATTCATTGTATGAATGACAAGCGTTTTCCAGTAACATAAAGTAAAGCGTTTACTTTGGAGTAATCATTCAAGATCCATAAATTACACATCTTTTTGTTAATTATAAAATTTTACACAATGATACATTTTTAGTATGGATCTTCATCCTTCAAGGGAAATGGTTGCTTCAGGACAAAAAGCTGGGAGAAATAGGAAAACTCAAGCACATATCCGCATCTGGAGTACTGAAACATTGCAGACTCTGTACGTTTTTGGCATGGGAGAATTTGAAGTTGGAGTGGCGGCCGTAGCATTTTCAAATTTGGTGGGTATGAGGTTCATTAATGTATTTTGATGTACGGAAAACTACTTCCTACTTCCTTTATGCAAAACATATTATGAGTTAGCTGACACTTTTAACAAAGATATTAATTTATCCTATACAGCGTGTCTCAGATTGGCGGTGCATGTACTGGGATCTGGGAAACTATATAGATAGATAGTATGAGGGATAGAGAAACAGGGAATGTCGTAGACAATTTAATTGGCGTTTGCCGACTGCTAGGTTAATTAGTTTCTAAGTTATTTTAATAAAAACATTCTTAGAGCTACTTTTTTTGTAAAACTTAGCTGCATACCCATATTTTGACTCAACGTTTCGATTTCGTGGAGCCATCATCAACTTCGTTTTTCTTAGAGGCGCTGTCATGATTTTTTACCACATTTGATTCATCTATTTAAGAGCTGTTCAACGATGTACCGGTCCAAAAAGTAATAATTCTTTTCCTTTCAATTGAAAAAATACTTTTAAGGTAGGTTATGAATTAATTATTGCGTTAACATGGAAGCTGTTTCAATCTGGTAGCTTGTTTATTCTAAGCTCTAAAATCAAGCGGCGTAAAATTTGGCGAACTTGCTGGCCAAGGCAGAGCTCCATTATTACAAAGCAATTATAAATCAATTATTAAAAATTAAATACTTACGTTACGAAGGAATTTAGTTAGTAGTTTAGATCTTTCCTTATCGATTCTTTATGGATTGTTGACTGCCCAATAATGAGTGTTGTGTTTGCTGATCTTGACCCATTTGTCCAAATAATCCTGTTTTAGCGTTTATTAACAAACCAGTTACAAAAAATTATCCTTCTACCATGGTCATTTTTTGTCACAATGTTTGTACAATTGCTAGTTTGTAAGGGTGATATTTGTTCTTTGTTAAAAATCGGTGCACACTCGATTTTGCTATATATCTATTGCTCTTTCCATTTTTCTAACTGACGTTGTGGTGTACTGTAAAACCCTGCCGTCGCGTTCTTCGTTGGCAACGTTAAATTGGTAGGCCTAGTTTAAGAAAAACTGCTGTAGTTTAAGAAAAAAAGGTTCTAAAATATCGCTTATTTGGTCGAGTCCTCACAGGAAACCTTTCTTCGTATCTTCTTAATGAAACATCACTATTTATGTTTGAAAGTGTTAGACAATGTATAGAATGTTCACTAAACTCATTCTGTTTGACTTGCATTGTCTTTATTATTTTGGTTTCACAGCGTTTTGAATGGTAACAATATACAGGGTATTCCGTTAAAAAAACGTTTTTCTTACTCTACACATTTTGTATTTACATTTACAGTATTAAAATTACAATTTTTTTCTATCTTTGTTAATAAATAACCCTGTAGGTGGGTGTCATAATATAATTACTCACCCCCATACATAAAAGTATATCAAAAAGCAAAAAAATTTAAGTTAAAATAGGTTTAAAACTGCTTTTTGATTAAAATAATATTTAAGGTTGTTTTTTTGATTTAGATATTCAGGTTTTTGTAGGAATAAGTATGTTTTCTATTAAAGCGAATGCTTAGTCCTAGAAACTTTATTTTAAGCTAACCGGTATCAAATTTCAACCCCAAAGATTAACAGTTAAAGTCAATATTTCTCTTTTAACTAAAAGATCTCTTCTAATATTTAGTGAATGGAAACGTCGCGTCTGGTTCCCGTTCTCAACGCTCTTTATTTCTCATCGCGATTCGCGCTGGTCTTCCTTCTCCCTTGTCTTGACTTCCCTTTGGATCCGACGCAGTATATCATAACCTATATCGAATAAAAGGGATACATTTATAAAAGTGTCGGTCTAGTTTATAATACATTGAATAGACTGTAGGTAAGTAAAAATTTAGGGGCCCCAAAAAAGTATAAACGTAGGGCCCCCGAAATTGTAAATCCGCCACTAGTAAGCTATAATGGATCTTTGGTTTTGTTGCAGCAGAATGGTTAGAATCGTTGTGAAACCAAAATAATAAAGACAATGCAAGTCAGACAGAACGAGTTTAGTGGTCACTATTTCTGTTTGCTTTAAAGTAGGCTTCTAGCAAAACTAAGTTCTCTTCATTTGAATAGCTTAGTGCCATCTTGATGAGGAATTACAATTGTAATGTGTTCAAAATAATACTTTCTTAATAAACTTCTACGTTGAGAAGACTTTCAACAACATTCTGACGAGCTGTTAAACGATTAGTTATTCCATCAGAATTTTTGTTTCAAAAATCCTTGTTTGAATATTGACCGGAATTTTATAGGCGCCGGAACACGCGCTTTTTTACCATAAACCTAGCCAACCCTAATCCGCATTTTTATTAATTATAATTTTTTTTAAAAAATACTAATAAAATAGATATCAGCGAAACCGGGATTGGAACGCCGATCACCGAACGCCATCCGATGTCTCACGAAAGCTTCAACGAGCTTTGTTTATACTTAACCGAAGTAAACTTATATATTAGAGCGGGCCAGAGTCACGGAATAACTATTCATTTAAACTTTTTTTAAAAATTTTAATTAAAAACAGTTTCTATATCAAAGCAATAATTCATTCATGGCCTACTTAAAAAAATATATTTTTTCAATTCAAAGAACAAAAATTATTACTTTTTTGCATTACGGTACATCGTTGAAAAACTCTTAGAAAGATCAGTCTAATACTGAAAAAAAATCAACTGGCGCCCATAAGAAAAAAACGAACCTGATTATGACTCCACGAAACCGAAACATTGGGACCTAAATCTGAGTATACAGTTAGTTCTTCAAAAAAAAGTTGCTCGAAGAATGTTTTTAACGAATTTAAACATTTTCAAAAATAAAAAAGTTAACTCGGCTTTTCTAAATGAAAAACTAGGATCAGTCTGCAAACTACATTGAATTGGTAATTAAATTGCATTGATTAATGTTTTATGGGAATTAGTCTTGGGTGCTTTAAAAAAAAAACATTTTTTGATTATTTCATTCACAGTCAATATATCTACAAAGCCTAGTGCAATAGAGTAATGTAGTCATATCATAGCTATGTAGCCATGTCACAATCACAAAAGTGTTCGGCATCTAGATTTTAGAGAGATATCATGTATATTCACAAATTGCATCCTACTATTTCAAACACTATTGTAGTATATACATGTAGGGAAGGCTATTAAAAACAATAATGGCACTTTGGCTTATTAGAATATAATTTATTGAAAATTGGCTTTTATTCACAAAACAAAAAAAAGGAAGAATTTGTGATAATAATGATTTTATTTTAAAAATTTGTTAACTTAGTACATGTAAAAAATTGGTAATTTAAGGCATTTATAGAATAATTAATTATCATTATTGGCAGTCCTGAATTTTGGGACACCTATAAACATTTCAAATAGGTGATTACAAATTTTGAGATTTTTGCTTTTTGTTCCTTAAGTTACTGCTTATTTTTTAATCTAGTTTACTATTGTCGATATTTAGACCAAAATACCCTAGTAAGTTGCTTGCAATATGTCTATTTTACGCAACTTCTGAACTATAATTTAAACAAACCTTGATAGCAACCAACTCATTATGGTGTTGAAAAATGCTTTGTAGAATAAGATATTTTAATAATTTTGTTGTATCGATTTTTCTTAAGAAGTTGGTAAGTATACACGTAAGTACATACATTTTTTATTATATTTTTAGATATTTAAGAATATTGTTTTTAATTATTGATATCTCGTGTCATGGTATGTTAATTTATTTTTTGCTAGACCTAGGGATTGATGTCTGTTCTTTTCTAAGTTTATTATTGAGTTATTTAACATTCCATTTGTTACACATTACGGAATAAAATGATAATTTAATTTAATAGCATTGTTGAAAACGCAGCAATTTATAAAATGCTGATTAATTTACAAGTATATTTTATCAAGAGTAGTAGGTAGGTTAGTTCCATGTTCAATTTAATAACTTGTTATTTCTACTCCGAGAAGTTCCTATTTAATTATTTAATATATATTTACCTTGCAGAATGGAGGAAGTTACGTTCTTGGAGTAGATGCCGGAAGAGAAAGTATATTGTCAGTCTGGCAATGGCAATGGGGCCATCTGTTGGGAAAAGTTGCGGTGAGCATTGTTCATTTATTCTATTGTAATCTAAACATTCTTTTCTTGGGCTCCAATGGAGGAAAGATGTGTTTTGGCAAATATAATACTTCCCAACACATGTATGCCAATAGCTTTTAGAACGAGCTGGACAAAATTAGTGGCCAAATCGGTGTATTTATCGTTAATTAAAGTCATCTTAGATATGCCATAGCATTTTGGGGCTTCTATAGTCAATATGTTTTTGTTTCCACCTTCGTACTGCAAAAACGGACAATGAGGTATATCTGCGGGGCTAGCATAAGAAAATCATGCAGGTCTTTGTTCGTACAACAGGAGATACTTACATTAACATGGAAACAGTAGGTCATATCTATAAAAAATACCAATGACATATTTATTATTGAATATTAGACTTTTTTTTTGGTTCTTCATATTATTAATCGCCCAGAGCTCGTGTTAGTTACACAAAAATAAAGTTCTTTATTTATGGTTATTCATATTATTTTCGCTCAAAAATGTTTACTTATGTGAAAAAGAAAACAGAAACGGTAGACTCCCCTTTGAAGCAATATCTATATACGCTGAAAAATACAAGGGTGGTTCATGCAATTGCTACTGTGGGGTCTTATGGCCCCTGTTATACTTTCACCATCGCTTAGACCAATAATTTGATTGAATATTATTTTTCCTAGACTCTACAAGAGGAATTAACTGGAGCTGTATTTCACCCACTAGACGACAATTTAATGATCACACATGGAAAAGGACATCTCACTTTTTGGAATAGGCGAAAGGATGGATTTTTTGAAAGAACCGATATTATAAAGCCGGTAACACGTAAAATTAATATGTACCGTTTTTATTTTGGTTTTTTTTTGTGTTACAAGCTGGTAATTTAATGCCGAGCTACGCTCAGGGGACTGAGGCGTGGATTTTCTAAAAGAGAACGCTAATATTTTACCTACTAATTAGCTGTTAATTTAGAGGGTGGCAACTTAGTTTTCAGAAAATTCTTAAAAGTTGTAAATGTCATACAGCGAACTAAGTAAACTGAGCAGAAATTAAATATAAAAAAGAGGTTTTGAACAATTTAACTAAATGTAGTAGTAGATGTATAATAATAATATATTCAAAATTTTGTTAAACTTCTTGGTATATAAAAGAAAAAATATATATAAATAAATATTATGGTTACGTGCTCCAATTAATAAAAAAAAATTAAGAATATAGGTATATATGGATCGAATATTAAAAGTTAAATATGACATATGATATAGGAAATTATATGTAAATAAACTTAAGCCAAATAGCCGTAAATCTGTAACAGATTAAAAAGATATATATATATATATATATATATATATATATATATATATATATATATATATATGAAATGAAATGAAATATATTACCTAAATTACATATTACAATAATTTGTATAACCCAAAACTTATTGTGTAATTTTCAAAACTGTATTATTTCAAACGTATAACTATTACAATAATTATTTAAACAAGCTTGAGGAAGGTGATCAGGCCTAAATTTGACAATTTGTGTGCCGAGATCACGCTCAGACTAAAAATACAATACAGCACACGCATAAGGTATCTGGGTAAGCGAGCCGATGGAACACAGAGGGACGATGGAGACCAGTGGCTTATTGAAGGAGCATACATTTTTCACAAACTAAACCTATTCAAGTGGAAAATACGTTAACAAACATTTCATTGTTTTCTTGTATATATTTTTTATGGGTTTTCTACTCCTTCCGTTTCCTACTATTTTTCTTATAAAGCATGGCAGCATGTTATAGATTTTAGGTATAAAATAAGTGACAAATCTGCAGGAAAAACTGTTATCAAATTTGGGTACATAAAAATGTTCATTTACATTTATCCTTGTAGAATAATTATGTGATATAATTGGAAATGACTTATTTATTTTTGGTAAGTAAGTTAAACATGCTAATATTTACGTGATAAAATTTTTAGAACGCTATTCTGACATATTGACAAGACTTTCAGGTTTGCATCGTAAAGACCGCCCCAAACAACAATGCCGTACCTTAAAATTGACTCTACCAACGAATCGTATAACATAAGAACTATTTTTTTATTTAGTATATCCCTGAGTTGAAAAAATTTATAATACATTTTTCGAATTTTTGAGGTTAAATAGAGGGCATGTTCATTCCACTTTAAATTTTGATCTACAATTATTCCTAAGTATTTTATTTTACTAATTTTTTTGATTTTTATACAGCTACAATTTATAGTTTTAGTGCAGGATGACAGATGAATTGTTAAAAAATCTTCTCTAGGTTGATCGGCATTGGTTGGTGAAAATGTCATAAAATTTGTTTTTTGGAAGTTTAAGCTTAATTTGCTTATACCTAACCACCGATAAACAGTGCCCAATCCCAGCTCTGCCCGACTATATACCTCATTCCATGTTTTTGCTGAAAATAGCAGAGCTGTGTCATCAGCATATGACACCACTCTGCAATCTGGAAATATGTTACCAATTTGGTTTATATAAGCCAGAAAGAGTATAGGACCCAACACTGTTCCCTGTGAAACGCCTGTATTGATAGTAGCATATTCACTAAAGGTATTGTTTACTTTGACTTTTTGTCTTCGATCTGTTAAATAATTTTTCAAAAGAAGCAGGGGGCTTCCTCGTACACCCATTTTGTCCAACCTCTCAAAAAGAATATTATGTGCCACCGTGTCGAACGCTTTAGACAGGTCCAAAAAGATTGCCAGAGCCTTTTTATTATTATAATTATGGGTATAAATATTTTTAATTAGTTCAAATACAGCATCTTCCGTAGATCTGTCCTTCCGAAATCCGAACTGATTTATAAACAATATTTTATTTTTTTCAAAAAATCTACAAGTCTCTGTTTAATACACTTCTCAAATAACTTAGCAAAGTTACTTATAACTGAAATAGGTCTATAGTTTGTTGGATGACTTTGATCTCCTATTTTTAAAATTGGCGTGACAATAGAGATTTTCCATGCACTCGGCACCATACTAAATTCTAGACACTTATTAAATATATACAACAAAGGCTTTATGAAAAATTTATGATTATCTTGAATTAACTTAGCTGTAATTCCATCTTCACCAGGTGAAGAGTGAGTTTTTAATGATTTAATATGCAAGTATAGCTCGTTTTCTGTTATAGGATTTAAAAATATTGAATTATTTTGTCTAGTAGATTGATTATCTAAAGATGGAAGGAGTAAATTTTGATCAATATTATTTTGAATTTCTCTACCAATGTTTATAAAGAAATTATTAAATACATTAGCAATATCCTTTTCGTTTTCAAAATATGTATTTTTTTTTGGAAGATACAAAATTTTGTGGCTGTAGGCTTATTTTTGTTTGAATCAGTTATTTCATTTATAGTTTGCCAAAGATTTTTATAGTCTTTCCTACATTCAGTTATTTTATTGTTATAATATATATTTTTAGTTGATTTTATTAGTTTATTTAAGAAGTTTCTATATTTCTTATATTCAGTCGACAGTTCTAAAGAGTAATTTTTATTTAAATTTGTCTTAAGATGGTGTCTATGTTTTATAGAGTTAACGATACCCTGTGTAACCCACGGTTTTCTTTTTTTATTTTTGTTATTGTAATGCTTTTCAAAAGTGCATCGATCCACTATTAACAAAAGTTTATTGATAAAAACTTGATATATTGTTTCAACAGAATCATAAGCTTCGTATACCTCTTGCCATGTTTCAGTTTCAAGTATTTTTAACAGTTTATTATGGTTAATTTCTTTTTTCATTTGTAATATATCTTTTTTTCCCGGTATTTTTACATTTTGAATGCTTAAACCAATACAATAATGATCTATTATTGAACTCTGTATGATAAAAGGTTTGATATTATTTATTTTACTCTGAAAATCTGGAATTTTAAGAAATAAATGATCTATTATAGTGGAGGAGGTTTCATTTTCCCTGGTTGGTTTATTAATACATGAGAAATAACCATTTTCAGCTAGAATGCTTAAGTATGAATTTACGTGAAAGTCTTTGTACTCTTTTATATTAATATTTAAATCTCCAACAAAAACTTCAGTCCTCTGAACATCGAAATTATCAAAGCAAGTTTGGAGGTCCTCCAAGAAAATGTTTAGATTTGAATTTGGTGATCTATAGCATGCTGTTAGACCATAGGTCTCTTTATTAGATTTTAAAAGACATCTTAATATATTTGTTTCATGCATTTTATAAGTTTTACTTTCTATAGTAACAGTGTTTTTTACATATAAGACAAATCCGTCATTTTTGTTATTTACAGATTCATTATAAAAAGCATTAAATCCTCTGATCGAAAAATTAGACAAATTTTCTATCCTAAAGGTTTCAGATAGCACAATAGCATCTATGTTATCTAATTCTATTTGATTTAAGTATATTGTTAATTCCTCAAAATTCTTTTGAATGCTACGTATATTAAAGTGCAATATATTGAAGTTATCCTCACATAAAATGTACTTTACCTTTTGAATCTCCCCAAAAATCTCTGTGTCCAGCCTACCATATCCATCCACCTCGTTAAAATAATCTAGTATCATAATTACTAACAAATAAAAAAATCGAATTTTCTAATATGGGAAAACAAGAAAAAAAAACAAAATAATTATTTGAGGGAGTCCGCCCCGTAATATAAAACAATAAAATATCTTTTACTACCACTATTCAGCAATCAGCAACGCTATTTATTTTTTTAATTGTATTGTCTATTTTTATAAACACATTACCAAAACGAGTAAAAACAGATTTTTTTCATATTTCTTGGTGGCTTCTTTATAAAGTTCAATTTGTTTCTTCTCTAAGTCCTCAGCAATTCCAATTCGTGTTCCCTTTAAATACTTGCAATTTTTAAAAACCTGGGTTTTATAATGGTATTTCTCGAACTTAACAATAATTGGTCTGGCTCTTTCATTTTTTTCGCCAACTCTGTGCGCCTTCACTATGTCTTCTTTCTTAATGTTAAGTTTCATTTTAGTGTTAAAGAGCTTCAACAATTTCTCGAGTATTCTTTCACCAATCTCCTCGTCTAAATTGTAAACGCAGATATGGTTTATTTTGCCTGCTTGCTATAAGTTCTCGATACGATCCTCCAATTTATGTATGTATATTTCTTGCTCGTTCACAGTTTTTTGCAAGGCATGAATTTTGTCTGTGACCTTGGATAACAATTTATCAATGAAGTCGTTGTCACTAAGAAGTTCTCTAAGTGCTTCTTTAATTGTTGTTTTTATGTCACTAGTAACCTTTGGTCCCATGCTGAAGGATTTAAACTTTTACACTAACTTAAGAGGTAATTTCTGTAAAAAATCCCGACTTGGTATTATGCTTTTACTGCTTAAAACCGTTAATTTTACGGAGCGTAAATAAACACGTCTACTCGGCGAGCACCATATCTGATTAATCAATAAACATATATATATATATATATATATATATATATATATATATATATATATATATATATATATATATATATATATATATATATATATATATATATATATATATATATATATATATATATATATATATATATATATATATATATATATATATATATATATATATATATATATATATATATATATATATATATATATATATATATATATATATATACCAACGATACTGTATCGAAAATATTCGATACAGTAGAAGTAGACACCTTCCGCAAGCGACAACGTTAATGTTACGGAAATAGGTGTAGTTCGGTATTAAATTATCGCTTTAATTATCTGGGTGGTATGAGGTTTTGGTAAATTATATATTTAATGTGTTTCTACCTTTTATTTCATAGATTTTTTGTGATAGTTGCAAATCTTTATCGTACAAATTACATGTTTAAAAAAAAAAACAAATAAAAATTGTTACAGCGTTAATAGACATTATTAAACTTTTTAGCCGTCACGAACTTTAATTACTTCCCTACAATTTGAACAAGATGGTGATGTCATTACTGGAGATAGTGACGGATTTATAACGATCTACAGGTAGGTACCATTGTCATCTAATAATTATATAAGGTCTATGGTAGGTACTTAGTCACTGAGGATTTTATTTTTTAATACAGTGCTGGAACTTTGAAATGCATAATGGAAAATTTGTAAGATATTTAGGTGCAGTTTTCGACAAATGAGAGATCATTTTATGGTTTATAAGTGCTTTGAATTGGATTTTGATTAAGCGATAATCATTTCTAAATACGGGGTGGTAAACAATACAGTACAATTTTTTTCGAATTTCATCTCGCCCCACTTTCGGTAAATCGATTTTTTCGTGATGTATATTGTTCAAAAGTAAAAACTAATTTGAAGGGTTGCTGAACAATTGTCGTATCAGAAAAATTAACATTTCTAAAAACAAATTTTTTAGATATCACCACCCTGTATCTGAATAACTCTTATTCAAATAGCACTCAAAAGTTGTTATTACAAGAGCATTAATGTATTGTGTAACTAACTGCTTAAAAGAAAATTATACAATATGTAACAAAAGTATGATTTTACTGCTGTTCAAAATAATTTGACTAAATTTGACCCCTTAGCACATTTCCTTTATTTAGAATTGCTCCAGAAAAAACTCTGCTATATTTTCTAAAATACAAAGGAAGTGTTTGGAGCCTTCAATTAAAACACCGAAACGGGTTTTATTATTTATTTTTAAGTGTTTTTCAGATATAGTTTGCTGATATCTAAAAAAGTTAATTTTTATCAAAATTTTAATTTTTCTGAAACTACGACAATTATTCCAAAACCATTCAAATTAGTTTATACTTTTGACGTACTGATTCCGTCACAATCAACAATAAAAAAAGATACAAAAAATCGTTTTTTCAAAAATGGGGCAGACATGAAATTTGAAAAAGAATGATATTTATCACGTTTGGATATGGTGTGTGCACAATACTCCCTATCAAATTCAGTTTTAAAGAGAGTTAGGAGGGTAGAGAATATTATCAAAAAATATAATTTCTCAAAAATAGAAAACATTAAAAGAAAAAGCAATCAGTTATGTCATATTTTTATTTCGTTTTGTTTTACACCCGTATAGAAATAATATCCGATTTTTAGAGGACGTTTCTCTGGTGGTCCCATATATTTTGATTTAAAATTCGTTCACAGGTTTTTTTGTAATAATAATATATTTTTTTAAAAATACAGGTATAAGGGCGATAAAAGCAGCGAGTTTTATATTTAAATTTACTAATAATAGACTTACAACCTCATTTGATAAAAGGTATCTTTTTTGCTATCCCTCCTGAAAATATATATAAACTACTCCCCAAATAAACACTAGAATCAAAATAAAATATCTTTGATAATACCTCAACTTTGACAATCTACCGTATATGAAAAGCCCCATAAACCACCACAAAAGAAGAATTTAAAATCAACCATAATAAATAAAACTTTGACACAGCCTAACTCTTGTTTTAGAAATCAGATAAAAGGTCGACACCTAATTTGACAAGAACTGCTCCCTTAGAAGTCTCTTATTGGCTGGACCGCGATGCCTCGTCATAGACGCCCCTGATCTTTAATTAATAAATACAGATATCGCCTAGAGTTCTAGTTTATATGGGAATTGTATTAAACTGAAATATAATTACATTTACGTCTAAATAAGATAAAAGTATCTTCTATATAAATGTCTAAAACTTAAACAAACTAACTTATCAGCGTTCAGGATCAAAAAGACCATGGCGAAAACAAGAAAGACAAGGAAAACCCTCCCTCCCTTTCTGAGGGAAATAATGCTTTTCCAAAAAAAAAACATCACCTTTTTGAAACGCTTCTATTGTATAATATTCTATTGTATTTTCCTATTTTCTACGTCATCGTTTTTCAAACCATTTCCAACCCTTTCTTCGTATTAATGTTTTGCCCCTGCTCATATCAACTCGATTGCGTTGAACTGACAATGATATAGTGGTAGAGGCAAAACTTGTAGTAAATTGACAATTTATGATAATTGAATCGAACCAAATGAAGTGTTTCAATTATTATTAGTTTTAACTTAATTGAAAGCGGGCAAAGGAATCTTCCCACGAAAAGGGTCATATGATAACCGGAACCGGCTATTGCTTTAGAAAAATGTCGTTTTAAAATAAATTAGGAATTTATACACTCTATTCCCTTAAATCATTATCAATCAAGTCCATATCTCCCTTCTGAAAAACTAACTAAAAAACACCTTACTTATTTTAAGTTCATAAGGAAAAACAACGGAGTTAAAATTTTTATAGAATGCTTAAGTATTTTGGTATTTAAATCATAAATATCGAAGCAGTTAGAATTTTTAGGTTTACATAGAACGGAAGCTTTCACGGCTTTGGTCAATTAAGAAATCATGGTTCTTGGGATTAAACCGTGTCAAATTGGAATTACTATCTGATGTTTCGCCTTCGATTGCACGAGGCAGGGATCTTTACTCCACGAGATCTGAACAGTGAATGAGCTCGAAGAGATTAAGGCGGGTAGACTTGTGCTCGCCGAACCGTGAACGTGTGATTTAGACCGTAACCCGTATCTCTATTGAAATTTTTTGTATGTTTAAATATTTCAATAGATTCTCTAACTTTTCGTTTATAAAAACCTGGAACCGATGCTAGAACCTTGGTTTCCTTTACATTTATGAAATGGCCAGTGTTATGCTGGTGTTCAGCTACAGCAGATTGAACAATTTGTTTATTTTTAATACATCATTCATGTTCCTCAAGTCTAGTTGATATTGAGCGTCCTGTTTCTCCCACATACACTTCTCCACAGGAGCAAGGGATTTTATATACTCCTTCTGTTTGGAAAGGTACAAGATCTTTCGGGGATCGCAAGCATGGTCCAATCTTCTTATGTGTATTGAAGATTGTACGTATGTTGGACCGCCGAAGTAATCGTCCTATTTTGTCTGTAGTGCCATGTATGTAGGGAAGAACAACACTACCTAATGGTGGCTCTTTATCATTCTCCTTTAGCGGAGTTGGTTTACTGTGTCTTTTAATTGAACGCGTAATATCTTCAGTGCAATAGCCATTCCCTCTGAGAGCTTCGGTCAGTTTCGATGTTTCCGATGTTAAAGAATCTTGATCAGAAATCGAAATAGCTCTGAATACTAGCGAATTAATAACCGATTTCTTTTGTGCTGGATGGTGATGAGAATTTGCGTTTAAGTATCTATTTGTATGCGTCGGTTTTCTATACACAGAATGTCCTAATGTACCATTTTCCTTCCTTTGAACACATACATCTAGAAAGGGAATTGTTCTATTAGATTCAATTTCAATTTTCACGTGAATTTGATATTATGATGTTGCTGATGAAGGTGGTCCAGAAATATAAGGGGATTATGCTGTCCATGAGGCCAAACAACAAAAGTATCATCTACATATCTAAACCAGTGCTTCGGTTTTAGTGGAGCGGATGTTAGAGCAATATCCTCAAAGGCTTCCATAAAGATATTCGCTACCACAGGTGATAGAGGAGATCCCATAGCTGCCCCTGTAGTTTGTTCACAAAAAGTTCCTTGAAAAATGAAATAAGTAGATGTAAGACAAGCTTCCACTAGGTCTATTAAGTTCTTATCAAGATTATTGTTATCCAGTATGTCTGATATAATGGAAATTGAGTCGTTGACAGGAACATTTGTGTAAAATGATTCTACATCGAAACTGACCAAAATATCCTCGGGATCCAACAAGATTGTCTTGAGTTTTTCCGAGAAATGTGCAGAATTTTTAATAAAAGAATCTGTTTTTCCAATAAATGGATTAAGAAAATTTGAAAGATATTTACCGAGTTTGTATGTGGGCGAGTCTATTGCACTGACGATCGGTTGAAGTGGTACGTTGTCCTTGTGTATCTTCGGAAGACCGTAGAACCTGGGAGTCTTGGAGCTGCTTGGTTTTAGTGATTTTTTCTCCGCTGGTGGTAGACTGGATGTGTTGATCAAATTGGTAATGCGTCTTTCTATTCTACTTGTGGGGTCTGCCTGCATAACCTTATAGGTGTTGTCCAGAAGTTGAGTAACCTTTTCCATATATTCTATTCTGTCCATAACGACTGTGGCGTTGCCTTTATCTGCTGGAAGTACCAGAATGTTTGCGTCTTCGTTTAAGGTCTTCGTTTAAGGTCTTCATTGCTGTTTTTTCGGCTGCGGAGAGGTTCGACTTCGGTGGTTTTCAGATTTTAATGATCTTCGCTGTCTCATATCTGATTCTCTTGAAGCCCTCCTGAACCGAAAAAATCTAGTGAAACTTCCGCAGAACACAGTTATCAACCTGTCATCGAAGCCGTTATACGAAGCAGAACTTTCCGTCCTTTCCAAGGGCCAAAACTTCGCAATAGCACCGAGTACCATTCCCATAGTAATATAGTAGACATAGTATCTTCTGTTGAAGCAGCAATCAGAAGTTTACCAGTGGAACAAGCCGATGACATCGATGGACAACAACATCTATAAGGTTATGCAGGCAGACCCCACAAGTAGAATAGAAAGACGCATTACCAATTTGATCAACACATCCAATCTACCAACAGCGGAAAAAAATCATTAAAACCAAGCAGCGCCAAGATTCCGAGGTTCTACGGTCTTCCGAAGATACACAAGGACAACGTACCACTTCGACCGATCGTCAGTGCAATAGACTCGCCCACATACAAACTGGGTAAATATCTTTCAAATTTTCTTAATCCATTTACTGGAAAAACAGATTCTTTTATTAAAAACTCTGCACATTTCGTGGAAAAAGAAAAAAGGAAAGCTTGTCTTACATCTACTTATTTCATTTTTCAAGGAACTTTTTATGAACAAACTTCAGGGGCAGCTATGGGATCTCCTCTATCACCTGTGGTAGCGAATATCTTTATGGAAGCCTTTGAGGATATTGCTCTAACATCCGCTCCACTAAAACCGAAGCACTGGTTTAGATATGTAGATGATACTTTTGTTGTTTGGTCTCATGAACAGGATAATCTCCTCATATTTCTGGACCACCTTCAACCGATCGTCAGTGCAATAGACTCGCCCACATACAAACTCGGTAAATATCTTTAAAATTTTCTTAATCCATTTACTGGAAAAACAGATTCTTTTATTAAAAACTCTGCACATTTCTCGGAAAAACTCAAGACAATCTTGTTGGATCCCGAGGATATTTTGGTCAGTTTCGATGTAGAATCATTTTACACAAATGTTCCTGTCAACGACTCAGTTTCCATTATATCAGACATACTGGATAACAATAATCTTGATAAGAACTTAATAGACCTAGTGGAAGCTTGTCTTACATCTACTTATTTCATTTTTCAAGGAACTTTTTATGAACAAACTACAGGGGCAGCTATGGGATCTCCTCTATCACCTGTGGTAGCGAATATCTTTATGAAAGCCTTTGAGGATATTGCTCTAACATCCGCTCCACTAAAACCGAAGCACTGGTTTAGATATGTAGATAATACTTTTGTTGTTAAGCCTCATGGACAGGATAATCTCCTCATATTTCTGGACCACCTTAATCAGCAACATCATAATATCAAATTCACGATAGAAATTGAATCTAATGGAACAATTCCCTTTCTAGATGTATGTGTTCAAAGGAAGGAAAATGGTACATTAGGACATTCTGTGTATAGAAAACCGACGCATACAAATAGATACTTAAACGCAAATTCTCATCACCATCCAGCACAAAAGAAATCGGTTGTTAACTCACTAGTATTCAGAGCTATTTCGATTTCTGATCAAGATTCTTTAACATCGGAAACATCGAAACTGACCGAAGCTCTCATAGGGAATGGCTATTGCACTGAAGATATTACGCGTTCAATTAAAAGACAGTAAACCAACTCCGCCAAAGGAGAATGATAAAGAGCCGCCATTAGGTAGCGTTGTTCTTCCCTACATACATGGCACTACAGACAAAATAGGACGATTACTTCAGCGGTCCAACATACGTACAATCTTCAATACACATAAGAATATTGGACAATGCTTGCGATCCCCGAAAGATCTTGTACCTTTCCAAACAGAAGGAGTATATAAAATTCCTTGCTCCTGTGGAGAAGTGTATGTGGGAGAAACAGGACGCTCAATATCAAGTAGACTTAAGGAACATGAACGATGTATTAAAAAGAAACAAATTGTTCAATCTGCTGTAGCTGAACACCAGCATAACACTGGCCATTTCATAAATGTAAAGGAAACCAAGGTTCTAGCATTTATAAACGAAAAGTTAGAGAATCTATTGAAATATTTAAACATACAAAAAATTTCAATAGAGATACGGGTTACGGTCTAGATCACACGTGGAAACCGATCTTAACACAGGGTCACGGTTCGGAGAGCACAAGTCGGGTATAAAAGCCCGCCTGAATCTCTTCGAGCTCATTCAGTGTTCAGATCTCGTGGAGTAAAGATCCCTAAAGATGCCTCGTGCAATCGAAGGCGAAACGTCGGATAGTAATTCCAATTTGACACTGTCTAATCCCAAGAACCATGATTTCTTAATTTTTAAGTTTGTTTATAACATCTGCTACTTCCAATTCGGACACTGGTAGCAAAAAGAAAAAGGACAATGGTCTAACGTATTAAAGATGATCAATGTTAGTGGTTGGCAAGAAGTTCAAAATTTTACTTGAAATAGTACAAAAATAATTATTAAAAGTTTCGCAGTCAATAAAGCATCGTTATTATTAGTGCTATTACATTCAGTTCGAATAAGTTCCCATGTGTCTTTTGATTTATTAATTGAATTTATTTTAAAAATGTTGTAAGCGGTCATTTTTGATAGATCTATCTCCTGGCGATAAAAAATACCTAAAATATTTAAATTTGTGATAATCTAAAGAAGATTTGGTGGTGTCGGTTACTATTTTTAAGGCGAAGAGTGTGCTTCGGTGATTACGTAAACTATTATTAAACCTCCCAGAGGATGGCAGGGACACTATGTGGTTTGGGTTGCCAAAAGCTGTAGTAGGTCGCAGAGTGACAACTCTGGGCGTTGTGCGGGGCCAATATCGTCGGCCCTGAGCACTGTGCTATGCGGATAGTTGGGATATATTTAGGGGTTAAATTATTCTACATTGGATGTCTATTATGGATATTATGTCTTTAAGTTACTAATTAGTTACTAAGATACTTTTGAAGATTTATAGATTAATGAACTTACCAATAATTGCCTCATTACTATTATCATTATTATTATTATTTAATATTAATAATTTAACACTGTGATTGTCCACCTGCGTTTATTTTGTCAGTCGCCTGCGATTTTTCCAAAATAATATGTACTATATGAAACAGGTTTTCAAAGATTCAATGTTTCAGTGTGGATGCCGATGGAGCATACTTCGTGAGAATGGAATACGAGGCACATAATAAAGGAGTAGGAGCCTTGGTTATGTTATCCGAGGGAACACTCTTATCCGGTGGAGAAAAGGATAGAAGAATAGCCGCTTGGGATTCCTTGCAAAACTATAAAAAGATTACAGACACAAAGGTTAGCATTGTGCTTATAACATCAATATTTGCTATTTATTCTAAAAATAGTCTGTTCGATGGCCATCACATTCTCCGGATCTGTCAGTTTTAGATTTTTTTGTGGGGCTATATAGAAAATAAAGTTTATGTAAGGCGATCCGCGATATGAAAACATACAACAATTGAAAGATGGCCAGGGAAAAAGCTTTTAAACAATTACAAAGATAATTTTTTCGTCAGTTAATGAAAACAAACGCATTTACCTACAGATGGCATTTACGCGATGAACAACGGTTTCGTTTTTATCCAAGATAAATAACACAATAGTTCTCCCCTTCATTTTTTCTTCGAACAAACCAGTGGTCGCCTAATTCTCCAAATTATAATCCTATAGACTATTAAGTATGGAATTCACTGCAAGAAAAAGTGTATGCTTATGACAGGAATCATGTGCAAATTTGGAAGATTAGCGCCGACCGACGGTTAGAAGAAGTATGGCTAGAAGTGTATAATTTTAATCAGAAAAGCAATCTTACAGTTCAAACTTAGACTAAGAACTGTCAATTTACACAATGAAGGAACACCATAACACATTTACTGTTCGTTTCGTCTCCGTAACTAATGATAAGTTGTTAGCGGATAACTTTTTTGAATTTTCCTACAGGGTGTCCCAATAGTGCGTTCTCGGTTGATATCTTGATAACGGATAGCGATATAAAAAAAGTTCAAATGCAAAAGTTGTAAAACTATACGGGCTACATAACCTAAAATTATTTTCATTTGTACAGGGTGTCTCAAAAATCTGTAACGAAGCAAAGTTGTTTTTTCGTATGGGACACCCTGTATATTGTTGCGTATTTAGATTCTGCTCGTGATTTTACACATTTTTTGTATAACATGTCCTATGTCTAAATCTGATAGTTTTTCTAATATCCGCCATTTTGTAAAAAATTATGAATTTCAGTGCCTTTTTTCAAACGACGTGGGCCGTTGGCTTTTTGAAATAGGATTATGATTTTTGGTAGAAACATTAACAAAAGTATGGGTTGACTTTCAACGTGAACAAAATTTGTCGGCGGTGTACAGGGGATCCTAGATAAGTAGGAGAAATTAAAACAATTAAAAACATCATTTCTTCATTTTTTTAAATGGAATGTATAGTATTTTAATATTTTAGACTATTCGTGACCCAAAACCCTATCTTTCGGTATAAATATATCCTATACCTATTTGTCATAGTTTCCGAGATTTTGACATTTTTGTATTTATTATTTGGTTTTCAATGGCAATCGCCTTAGAATTTGCTTTATTATCGAATTTATAGAGTTTTCCAAGGGACACTTTTCTATTTCAACTTTTTCTCTGTTATTAAAAATAAAGGAATTAAGGGGGGTGGCAAATCTCGGTGAATCACCCTGTACATTAATACACATTAAAAAATGCAAAATTAAAAATTCAGTCTACTATTTTTCTTTATATAAAAAGGCAAATAAATATTTTAATTAAAGAGACACAACAGAAAAAGAAGTCCTACAATCACTTGATTAAATGTTCAATATGACCACCATTTCTTTCAACACACACTTGTAACCGATTCACAAAGGAATTGTTAAATCTATTCAGCATCGCGGCATTGATATTTGTACATGCATTTCTAATTCTCATTTTCATATTCTCTATGGTAGTGGGTGGAGTTTGGTAAACTTGCTCTTTAACAAAACCCCACAAGAAAAAATCTAGTTTTGTGAGGTCCGGAGACCTTGCCGGCCGTGATACTGGACCTCCCCTATCAATCCATTTATTTTCATAATTCGCGTCTAAAAATTACCTCACCTGCCTGCTAAAATGTGCCGGAACGCCATCTAGTTGGAACCACATCCGCCTCACTAGATTAAAAGATAATTCGTCAAGCCACTCCTGCAAACTGTTTTGCAGTAAATTTAGGAAAGTGTCTCCATTAACTCTATTTTCGAAAAAATAAGGTCCAATGATACGGTTATCGATTATACCAGCCCATACATTAAGAAACCATCTATGCTGGTGATCCAAGGGGATAATGAATATGGGGTTTTCAGAACTATAATAGTGGAAATTATGTCGGTTGACGTATCCATTTTTATGAAATGTCGCTTCGTCAGTAAATAAAATGTTATTGAAAAAATCATGTTCTTCTCTATTTTTTGCTAATGCCCAAGTACAAAATTCAAGTCTTCGATTGAAATAGTCTTGATCCAGCTCTTGTACCAGTTGAATATGGTATGGGTGAAATTTATGTTTTCTAATTATTCTATTTGCCGTAGATTTAGAAACACCTCTCTTCTTTTCTAACTGCCTACATGAAATATGAGGATTTTCAATTAAAGTTTGCATAACAAGATATTCAGTTTCTTCATTTGCGGCTCTTTTCTGCCTTTCCAATTTTTGTTCGTAATCGACACATCCAGTTCTTTCAAATCGTTCTTTGAGTCTGACAAATAATACCTCATGAGGATGACGTTCGGCATTGCTAAACCGTTGCGCATAAACTCTACTTGCTAAAAAACAATTTTGATCACTTGCGCCCAAAACATAAATCATGTTAATCAATTCTTCTCTAGAAAAATTCATTTTGAATCAATTTGAACACCGTTACTACACAAATACAATAGTTTGACATTTCGCCATGACAACATTTTCCCCGTTTTCATTCGTTTTTTACTTTTTACTACTTTGTCTAAGGCATCTTCGTACATTAAGTTCTAACTAAATGTTGACACTACCTACGCTTTTATAATAGCCAAAATAGTAAATATTTAAGAATAGTTGGTAAAATATCTGTTCTAAGTCTTTAGGTCGCGATTCTTAGCAGAATATTATGAGCTGAATTTTTAATTTTGCGTCACTTGTAGTGTATTATAATTTGAAAATTCGATAATAAAGCAAATTCTAAGGCGATTGCCATTGAAAACCAAATAATAAATACAAAAATGTCAAAATTTCGGAAACTATGACAAATAGGTATAGGACATATTTATAACGAAAGATAGGGTTTTGGGTCACGAATCCTATATGAAAAAGCCAATGGCCCACCTCGTTCGAAAAAAGGCATTGCAATTCATATTTTTTACAAAATGGCGGATATTAGAAAAACTATCAGATTTAGACATAGGACATGTTATACAAACAATGTGTAGAATCACGAGCAGAATCTAAATATGCAAAATATACAGGGTGTACCATAAGAAAAAACAACTCTGCTTCGCTACAGATTTTTGAGACACCCTGTATAAATGAAAATAATTTTAGGTTATGTAGCCCATATTGTTCTACAACTTTTGTATTTGAACTTTTTTTATATCGCTATCCGTTATCAAGATATCAACCGAGAACGCACTAGTGGGACACCCTGTATAATCAAAACTTTAATCTCTATGTAATCTGAATTTATAGATCACCAAATTTCTGATATACAATCTTTCTTAAATTCCCTGCTAAAATTTGCTAAATTTGGGGACTATGCTACTGTTTGTGCCACCCAGAAATATTTATTTTCTATATTTGACACTTTCGGTCTTGCAATGCGTGTATCGTCTCCAACTAGAATTTCAAAATACTCTTCTTCTATCGTTGATTACTTAACGTCTGATTTTTCTCCATCAGAGGTTCAAACTCAGGTTTGTAACACAGGTCTTTCCGAAGCAATATTTTCCAAATTTAATATTCCTCTTAGGCCCTACCAAGACCTCACTATAAGGGTAGAATTTGCTCGGCCGTCAATTTTTCATATTTCATAATATTTGCTTAAATACCGCCTGGAATTTTGAATTGCAAAATGTTAAATCCAATTTTAGAGCTTTCTTAAATAAAATTTAAGTGCTTTTAATAGGGCCTTCCCACTTATGACTATCAAACCTAAACGTCATAAACCGTGGACCACGAAAGGACTACGCATTTCTGCTAAAAATATGCGTTCTCTCTTATATATATAAAAAATTCGCCGACTCCATTCTTATTCTCGACTATATCTCTAATTACACGTTAAATAATAAATCAGAATAGCATAATCTAATAGAATGGACCACAAATGACAAATAGAAAGTTGTAGCACGTAGGGTTTTTCTTGTTATAGTTGTAGAACCATATCGAATGTTACGATACTTAATATCTATAGAAAAAATTATTTCAGAAAATTCTTAACCCTGTTTATTAACTATGTTTACAGTTTTCGCCTAGGAAACATACCATACATCTAAGAGAAAAGCAAACGAGAAAGATATTAACTTAAAACACCA